>JAAAKQ030094369.1:0-14604 GCA_010016005.3 Zanna intricata
TAATTGTTGCTATAAAAATTTATTCACCATATTTTTTGATCATACCTCGTACCTGATGTGCAGTAGTGAAAGCTAAGTCTATGGAAGGCAGTAGGAACAATGGTGAGCAATAATACAAAAATCTCTAGGACCTACAATCGTAGTAATAACAATAGAACATGGTCCCAACTGGGTCCAATTAAACCATAATTTCATAGTTGCATGATGGGAAAAATACAATGGATGACTACTGCAGGGGATAACTGGAAATGGGAATCCACTATCACTAGAGACAGTAGATTTTGGGCAAGGTTCTAGATAGTACCAACCATCATGCTCAAAGATATTGGAGCCTTTTAAAAACCCCATACGCAAAATAAATATGAAATGAAAAAATAACATTAACTAACTCACTCCTGAAAATTGGCAAAATCTCAAGACAATGATGTTTAAAATACTCCTGAAGTATATGAAGATATCTCTCTTCTTGTCAAGTTTGTAAAGTTAAGTAATAGTTTCTAGTTTCTTGTTAAGTAATGTCTTCTTGAAACTTGTCAAGTTTGAAATTGATCATGTTTCATTAAATAATGAAAATCAGAGAAATAATGAACATTAAAATTAAGAAAGTTCTTAATTTTAACTCATTGCCTGATCTCAGTCAAGAAGATGAAATTCTTCCCACAAATATAAAACAGAGATACCAGATTCTTAACTTAAAGAATAGTTAGTCAAAAACTCCTTGGTAATAAAAAAATGTTTCAAATAAGACTCAAAGATCTCAAAACTGTCGAGTTAAATAAAGATGTGGTAGATTCTAGGAGATTACCCACATACTAAAAAGTATTAGCACTGATGGTAGAATAATCAATGCAATGAAGCAATTTCCTGAAAAATACAGGCATTGAGAAATTAGTATGCAAAAACCCAGCAGAAAAACAAAAATTCTGTATATTAAGAAGGCATAAAGAAATTTAATGAGAAAACACATAATCTATGAAAAAGAAAAACTAAATTTTAAACAGCCTTCTAGACCAAATAAATTCAGAATTTCATAACTTCAGAGAATACTATCAACTCCTGAAACAGAATTTAACCAAAACATCCCTCTGACAAGAAATTGAAGATATGGAGACCAAGAACATAGAAAATTGTGGGATTTTAGCCAGGTGCACTGAAAATCTACTTGACTATGAACAACACAAAGAAAGTAGTCATTGGAGTTCCTGAAGTCAATAACAACTATCACAAACCAACTCAGGTACATCTAGCCTAGAAGAGATCAAAATTTTAATCAGAGATATCAAAAACAACATAACACATGGAGAAGACTCAATAGTGACAAAAACATAGAAAGCTACAGACAATACTGAAGTACAAGAACTGTACAGAAAAATTATAAGGATGTGGGAAACAAAAAATTCATTCCTGGGATAAGTGAAATAATTTTTAAACCATGTTTTTGGAAAAAACTTTTTAATTCCAAAAGTGAAAATATGTAACTATTTTAAAATGAATAAAGGCAAATGAATGTGTAATATTATTCTTTTTTTAATTATAATTCGCAAAAATCGTATTTTTTTTAACTATTTGACAAAATATGAAGTAAATTTTGATTTGCTAGTGTAATCTCTCAGAATGATTCCAAAAGTGGAAGTATTTATTTGATTTCACTTGATTATATTTCATTTCAAATAGCCGGCCTCCGTGGTGCATCTCGACCCGGTCGAGATGCTACCACTCAGGAGGTCTTGGCTTCAAATCCTGGTTAGGCATAGCATTTTTCATATTCTTCATTTACATATCCCATGCAGAATCTTCTAGCTTATGGTGATATCAACAAGAAAAAAAAAATAGATATATACTGTTTTTATACCAAGTGCCCAATTAAAACTTGTCAAACATTGTATTTTTTTCTGTTTAGCCTCTTGAACTACCGTAAGATATTACTTCAGAAGATGAAAGAGGATGATATGTATGAATGTGAATAAAGTGTAGTCTTGTGCAATCTCAGCTCGACCACTCTCAAGAAGTATGGTTAATTGAAACCCAACCACCAAAGAACACCAATATCCATGATCAAGTATTCAAATCCATATAAAAGTAACTGCCTTTATTAGGATTTGAACCTTAGAACTCTCGACTTCAAAATCAGCTGATTTACGATGTCACATTAACCACTAGACCAGCTCGGTGGGCATCAAACTCTGTATTGTTTTCTGTTATTTGCACAAATTAAGTTACCTGCATTCAATAAATATATATATATTATTCTGGTCATTAAAAAAAACTGCCCATTTAAATAAATTTTATTAAAAAAATGGTTGTACTTCAAGTAAGATGGTGGTTATTTGCATATTGAACCTTATTCAAATGCATTTTCGATGTGATGTTTTTCAACCCTTAAAACATCTCAGAAGAATCCTGATCTACTATGTTTATTCAGTTTACCCTTTTTTCTGAAAAGATATACTGCTACTTTCTTTTGTCTATCTAACTCATCTTTTTGGATTAACAATTCTTTAAAAACCTCAGTGCTATAAGAGAACTCAAGGGTTAAAATTGTTCCTTTCTTGCCTATTTAGTATTATAGTTTCTTTGGAATCTATCCTGATTAGTCCTCTCACTGTAATGTTTGAATAGCATGATCTATTGTAGTACAAAGAATCTGTCATCTATCACGTTATTTTCTTGATCATTATTATTCTGACTTCTTCACTCCCATTGTCTGATTCTACAACTAAATTAATTATAATCTTTTGATAAAAATCTTCATTTCTTTCCTCCCAATATCAATAATTCTTTCTAAATCCAACTTTAACCAAACAGCAATAAGAACTATGGGCATATTCAGAGTTCTTAAATAAAATACTAAACATCTATAGCATAACTGCCTCTTTTATTTGTTTGATAAAAAAAAAATTAATCATACATCAGTAAAAGAATTATCTTCACAAACAGAATGCAGTAATTTTCTGCCTATGTTTATACTAATGAGTAAATCTGCAGGTACAACATTACATAAAAAGGATGACTACTACTCAATATTATCCCCACCCTATTGGTAGCAAACATGTGGAAACAATTGAACAACAAATTTTTTCTAGTAGCTGTTTCATTAAAATATAATACATTAATGACACTTATGATAAGATAATCTTTCTTCTAAACCAGCATTTACTTAAGCTTTCAGTGTAAGAGCAAATACATACCCGAAAAGTTTTTAAAATTTACTGAGCCAAATTTGGGATTGGTTCCATTTTCATTCTGAAAAGACATTAAGACAAATTTATTTTATGAAAACATTAATAATGAGTTTTAACACTTTGTTATGTAAAAAACATCAGAAGTAAACATTTACAGTTCAGGATTTTACATTCTACAAAAAAAAAAAACCAAAATTAAAAAAGTAGTTAAATCTTGTCCAGAAAATACTTTGTTTTCAGTTCTTTTTATCAAAACATTTTCCCTAAAATTATAATTTACAGACCATTTGAACAGTAAATCAGAATTATCAGATCTACATGACTACAGTTTTAAAATAAATATTTTTTTTGAAAATAAGACAAAATTTTAATACTTTCTAAAGAAAAAGGATTATTATTAATTATATGTTTAATATTAAGCAATAGAATCAAAAGAATGCGTTTGTAAAATAAATGTTTATAAAATAAATGTTCTGGAGCATTTAAAAACCAAACTTATTTGTAACTACTGATTTCAATTTGTTTATGAAAACAAAATTTTCAGTGTCCAATATTATTTAATCAATATGCAATCACACTGGTTACCAAATACATTAAACATCCCTTTCATGTAATATGCAGTATAATGGTCTTTAATAAATTAGTGTAGTATAATGAATTTTATTTATTCTATCTGTATTTTTACAACATACAAAATTTTAAAAATATATTATCAAAATGGTTGTTTTCCTAGATAATAGAATTCTGAATGTTTCACAAAATAAAAATAATTTATCTACATAAATACATTTATTTTAATTTAACTCTCAAGATCATAAGCAACAATTCCAAAATAAATTAGTAAACCGAAATAGTTATATGTTCAAAGATTTTACATCAGTAATTTATTTTAATAAACATTTTATTAGGAAAAGTTACTTTTTTTTTTGTTATTTACTTATCATATTTGGTTGCATTGTAATTATGAAATTATAGATAAATTTAATTTAAATATTAGTCATGTTCTTAAGAATTCGGCCAATACTTAATATTTCAATAGCTAAATTATAATTCAAAAATTTAAAATAAATGAATAATGAAGGTAAAATAATAATGGTATAATAAATAATGAAGGTAATCTAAAAAAATATTAATAAAAATATATGTTCCATTTTACAAATTATTTCTGAAATTAAAAGTTCAGAAATAAAGAGGGATAGTTTTTAAAAAACTGCCATTTTCTTGAAGAAATAAATCAGAAATAGTAATTTATACAAATATTTTGTTTTAAAAGAGTATTTTGTTTTAAAATTCTAAATTCAAAAAAAAAACTGGTGCAGTTGTAAAAGAAATTTACATTTACATCTTGTAAAAAGCTGACAATAACCAGTGTGATTAATGGATGCTAATGTCTCTGGAAACACTAGTGAGTTGTAATAACTATATATATATGAAATAATTATATTAAATTAAATTTAATCTGGTTTGCCATTTCATAAAGTTTAGTTAAAAATAAGTTTCATTGCTGCATAATGAATAAAAACATTGTAAAAATGAGTGGCATTGAATAAATATCACTTAGCAATAACAAAATATGTAGCAAGATGTGATATATCATGAATAATTTAATTATGCATTTCATGCATACTATTAATAGTAATATGCATCAAACCAGTCAAATGACTGAAGACAAAAAAAAAAAATAGTAATATATGTAACTTTATTATTACATTTATCTAACTTACTAATGGTGGGAAAAGTATTAATTCTGAGTCACAAAATTCAGTAGAAAAATACAAGAAATTCAGAAACTGAAGCAAAGTGAAGATGTACACTATCATTGTTAATTGAGATCCCAACATAGATTTATTTATTTAAACCTGATTTTTGTAATGAAATAGTTAAATCACTAATACCATAGTAACCAATATTAGTAATTTGTAACAATAGCACATAATTTTTTTCTGTGTTTGTTAAATCTAATTAGTTTGGCTAATACTGGAAGAAAATTTACTGAGCTATTAACTTTGCCTGTCTCTGTGGCGTGAGTGGTAGCGTCTCAGCCTTTCATCCAGAGGTCCCGGTCAGGCATGGCATTTTTCACACACTACAATTCATTCATCTCATCCTCTGATGATATACCTTAAGGGTGATTCTGGATGCTAAAAAGAAAAAAGTTATAGTTGCAATATTTTTACAGATTAATAACATTAAACACCTTTCTCATGAGTTTAGTTTTGAAGAATAGTTATAGAAAAAAAAACTTTAAAAACAGATAAACATTAATTAATCAGAAATCACTGAATTATACAAAAACTTATCTTTTATAGTTTATTGGAATTTTTTTTATTGGACCAGCTGGTGCATGTCTACACCTCTCCAATTAAATATTTTACTTCTTATAAAACACCTTTCTCATTTTGCTTATCTTGAAAAGATCTTTAAAACAAAGTATCACAACACTGTATGTCCCATTTAAAATATTTAAATCACCGCAATCCCTGAGAATATTGCAAATTGGGGTTTATTGAGGTATCCCTCCTTATTAGAAAAGATTTCCAAAGAGAGATTCAAAATAACAAAAACAATTAAAGGGGAGCATAAAATAGTAGTTCTAGCTAGCTCAAATAAACACATTGTTTGCTGCCATTTTGGATTGGAGGATCAGAATTTAGTTTTTTCTTGTCTCATCCAAGAATATGGTCCACACCCACAGGCAGCAGACTACATGACATTGTTATGAAAAATACATGTTCATTTCTATATTTACAATGATAAGAAGTAAAGTATCTTTTTCAAGTCTAATTAATTAAT
The DNA here is from genome assembly GCA_010016005.3 of Zanna intricata. NCBI lineage: Eukaryota > Metazoa > Arthropoda > Insecta > Hemiptera > Fulgoridae > Zanna > Zanna intricata. The sequence continues at coordinate 5,976 of JAAAKQ030094369.1, forward strand.
TTTTTGTAAATTAGACTTTTAGTGACTTTTCATTTTTTCACTGTTTGCCTACAGATATCCAAAAGAAGGACCATTATCATACAGTCTGACTTTTATCATTTTTTATTGGCTCATAATTTCTTAATAACATATCGATAAAATTTAATGTGATATGAGAGGAATTAAACTAAACAATTTTAATATTCACTTCACATACATGAACATTGGAACATGTAATAATTGAAACATCAGAATACAAAATATTTTATTTATTGAAATAATCTAATTTTGATACATCCAGATGTGTATAGAGAAACAAAAACTTATCAAATGAAATTTTATCCTCCAAAGTGGTTGGTTTTCCAATATAACTGCAGTCCCGTGTTTTTGTAGATGACTTTGGGACCATGCAGTTCAACACACATCAAACGTGACGCATAATTGACACATGCGGTGTAGTCATTCTCATACAGGTGGGTGTAATAATGAGGTTGATTGGATTGAATTTTCCTTACAGTCGGGTGGATTGCAGGGGACCAGATTGATGTGGGCGAATGATTCGTATGTAACACGATATCGACTTCCCCACAATTTTTAACAATACTTTCACGGTCGCCGATTATAGTGAGAAGATAATACGCAATAACCAACACGATATCAAACTTGCTCACAATAATTTATTTAACACAACAAACAAACATTTACAACGCTTAACAAAATCTATATGAAACAATTTTTAACTTCACGCAGCGAAAGCGGCAGCATAACCTTTCGGAACACGTCACACGAATGAATAAATTTCAGGTCGATTGACCGGCTTATATACATACTCTTAGCTGCCGTCTAGAAAATACTAGAACGTCTACTTGCTTTTATTACAAATATCTTCATTATTTATAAATGCAATTAATTCTAAACAATATAACCAATTACTTTAATTACAAAACTAAACTGTCTCAACGCCTATTGCCAAATAAAAATTCATTCTTTAGTAAAAATAAAAATTCAAACAAAGATACAACTTTAATGTTTCTAGTACAATCCATAAACATCTAGTGCTCTTTATAAGCTTCTAGCAAGTTCGAAATCTGATTACATACGCAAAGACTGAATTATTTAAATACAATTAACGTACAAATGAAATAACATTAACAAAATATTATTATGAAATACAGAAATGAAATAATATCGACAACATATTATTAGATATAGAAATGAAATATTATTAACATAACAGTTTAACAATGTTTATCATTTTAATTAGTTATAAATTTATTTTGTGGACTTCATTATATATGGGGAGTTATAATTTTTATAAAAACCTTGTACTATAACAAGATTTGTGCAACCTTTAAAAGTTTTTGACAAAATCCTTGTAGTTGTTTTGGATTTTGTCTTAATTTAAATACTATGACAATTTCTCAACTTCCAGCTCACCAAAGCCTGCAGGTTTATCAATACTGAGCAGGATCCAGCATTTTGCGTACAGTATGTTGTATGTGCCGGCTGTAAACAAACGGTCACTTTCTTGTAGAACTTGTTCAGTGTTATAGCATACATTTAACAGTGTCCTTCATCACATACCATTTTAGGAATAGATAATTATCTTCCATTAGAAATGTGATAACAATAAATAATGTTAAAATAAAACATAGGCCAGACTTTATGTCAAAACAGATTTATGTGAAAGAAAAATCTTTTATTTCTCTCAAAAAGTATTACTGGAATAGTGTTCTGGCACCAGCACACCCCCTGGATGAAATATATTACATGAACTACACACAAAGGAAACAGAATATTACAGCTCGAAAGATTCAGATTCAATACTGATCTTTGGCGCGAAGTTAAACGGAATCCAGTATCTGACCTTTTTTTAACACTGTACTTATACCGGTTTTTAATTTAGCAAAAGAATTGAAAATGGTGAAATTGATGGCATAATTGGTGCTATTAGGTTTGCCGATCATTTGGCTTAACTAGTTCGTCATCCTTAAACAGCGTTAGACCAGGTTATCACGGTGGAAATTTTCTCAAAGGCTTCAACTTAAGGTATATCCGTAAAAATATTTATGCTGTATTTAAAGCACACAAATAAACTATGCATGTTAGCTAATTGTAGATTAAGATTTTCAGCTGTGTTTATCCCTTAGGATATAAGAGAAAGAAGAATCTTAAGACTAACTTCACCTTTTGAAAAGTTATGCTTCCGTACAAGCTATTTAAAAACTGCAGATATCAACCAAAGCTGAAGATATGAAGGCTCGATAGAAACTGAAAGTTCTATTTCAGTTACTTCTCCTAGATTTCTGCTTTCTTAATAATAGCTCGGCCATTTATCAAGACACTGAAGTTAATCCATGATCAGTTAAGGCTCATCATAAAGAACATTATTTACCGCCGTCCGTCGATGACTGACAGCATTCTTATTCCCACAAGGTTAATCGGAAAATTTATTTTTATAGTAAAATACACTAAATACTTTTAAAATAATCAATTTGAGAACTTTTAGCTCTTTGTAGAAAGATTCCCTCTCGATTAATAAATACTTTTAAACTGACATGGAATGCTCACACAAAGACAAGCACACAAGTTAGCAAAAAATTTATACAATAAATCTTTTTATAGGTTTACCAAGAACGAAGAAAGTATAAAGGAGTGTCCCTGAAGTTAGGCCATGTGTTAGAAAGATGAATAAATAATACATTCTACAGTCAACATCACAATGAAATTAAGAATTTTATCATCCAAAATTTACATTTCATTAAAGAATCCTTGGTCCATGTAAAGTAGCACTTTTATTCCATCAATCACCTTCTGACAGTGATAAAGACTGTTAGAAGCAAGATGTCATTTTGACATCTGTCCAAGTTCAATCTCTTTGTGATTGAAATGATTGAATAACATTAATCTTAAATATCACTACAAACAGGAGGAAATTGAAAAATATTTTTTTTTAAGAAATCAACAAGAATTTTCTGTTATTAAGGCGGTATATGTGGGGTGGTTACAATCATGGTTAAGTTTATCAAAATCAGAGAGGAAATTTTTCAGATTTAAAAACAGAATAAGACAGATGTTGAGAATTTAATGATTATTTTTGAAAAAACTTTTCATTGCTTTAGGATCTTCTCCTGAGTTTGTACTTAGATACATTGATAGGTAATTAATTATGGATAATCTGAACTATCGTACATAATTTATAAATAAAAATTTCCTTTTTCATTATACTTTAGTAAAGGATAGTTTTTAAACAAATACTGTAATTGTTTACTAATAAAATTTGATAAGGATTTATAAAGTTAAATTCTACACTTCATTATGAAAAATGAAAATTTATCCATGAGTTTATGTAGAGGTTAATTATAAGCTTTCTTTATCTATTGCAATTCATAAAAGCTACAACTGCCAATTCTAACATCTTGTTAATTCTATCACTGTCTCCAACCTGTTTATTTCTTACTTCGAATAACAAAGTGTTAGGAGTTTTTACTCAGTGATTTGATATTTTCATTTCATTAGATTTTGTTGGGATTTGGACAATAATGATATATCTCTGATCATTTGCCATTAAAAAAAACATACCTTATAGGGAAATGACTGTCAGATAGCTAATTCCCCAGTTCTTGTGTTGTCAGCTAATGTTGTTTCAGTTAACATTAAACATTTAAATAATAAAAAATATTTTCCAATATCAGAAGATGTGCTATGTTGGATATCCCATTCATTTCATTAATAATACAATGATTAATATTTATGTCATAAAAAAAATAAAAATGTATAAAAAGGTAATGCATGTAAGAATTAATGTACTGAAAGACAGGTATGTTCGAGAACTGATAAGCAAAATTACTTTCGAGAATACAGAAAGAAATCAAAATTGATCTGTTGGTGATATTTTTTTTTCTAACAATATCTTTCATACATCAATGTACAACACATATGTGTACAACAAATCTGTTATACCTACACATTTTGTAGGTAGTATCTAACACATTATTGTTCAAACTGCAAAAAAATTTGTTTCCATAAGAATAAGAAATTGCACAATTTTAAAGGAAAATGCGCTTCTTGTTAATAAAATGAATAGAACCATAATATTTTTCTGTAATAGTTTTGTTTTATTTAATTTGTATTGTATTTTTTTCTAATATTTGTTTACTGTAGGATATAATTAGTATTAATATTTAAGAAGCTAATAATGTATGTATGTATAAAAAAAATACATACGATATGGCAAGATAGTGCACCATCTTGTGGAAAATGAATTCTACGCCCATATCTTGTAATAATTGTGGCATTAGACAATGTTCAAGCAAGTCCAGTTAGAGTATGACAGTTAACAGTTGAGCCACAAAAAAGAAAGGATCATAAATTCTGTGATAGCTTACAGCACAAAAAACATATACCTTAGGCAAGTTCCACACATGTTTGATGTATCAAATTTGGTACAATTTTATTAAGATAATTATTTTCAGTACCAATTTTGTTGAACATGTTTACACAAAACTCAGTTATTTTTTCTTTATCACTTTCACTCAAAGCTTGTATTAGTTGTAATATGTAGGGTTTAAATTGTTGTAGTACAATGTTTTTATCAAAATTATTATAACTCCCCATATATATTGAAGTCCACAAAATAAATTTATAACTAAATAAAATGATAAACATTGTAAAATTGTTATGTTAATAATATTTAATAATGTATTTTGTTAATAATATTTCATTTTTATATTTAATAATAATTTTTTGTTAATATTATTTAAATAATTCAGTCTTTGATATGTGTAATCAGATATCGAACTTCCTAGATGTTAATAGTAACTGCTAGAAGCAATAAAGTTGTATCTTTGTTTGAATTATTATTTTTACAGAAGAATGAATTTTTATTTGGCAGTTTACATTGATAAAGTTTAGTTTTGTAATTCATGTAATTATTTATATTCTGTAGAATTAATTGTATTTATAAATAATGAAGATATCTGTAATAGAAGCAAATAGATTTTTCTAGTGTTTTCTAGACGTACAGTTAAGAGTATATATTAGCGGGTATTGTGAGGAAGTTTGATATCGTGTTAGTTATTTACGAATCATGTTCTCAGTATAATTGGCGACCATGATAATACTGTTAAAAAATTGTGAGGAAGTGGATAACGTGTTATATACGAATCATTCCTTCACTTAAAAATCACTGACAGTTACACAATAATCTCCATTCTATAACACTTGGAATACTCCATTTTAAGCTGGTGGGTCTCATTGATTTACCTAGACTACGAATAAATTGAATGAATGTGTGCTGCACTTATTTGACTGCCACATTAGAAACTGAAGGTCTACTCTGACCTGACATTCTTTGTGATACAATTTGTTTTTCCAACTTTTTCATGACCATAACTAAATTACAGTACTTATAAAACTTATTTTGGGTCTTATTCAATCAATGCTTCACCACTTTTTTCATCCACTGGTTATGATAAAATATATTTGAACTATGTATAACATGGTTCCACTATGGAACACATGAGGGGAAAGTATTAGAAGTATGGAGGAAAGTATTTAATATCTAAGGATTTCAAAATAAAATAGTTATTTAAGAAAATTTAAAAGTTTAAATTTAAGTTTAGGTCCTGGAAAATTTTTAATCAGTCTATTGCAGTTTATTCTATACTTCATAAAATTCTATTTTTGAAAACATAATTGAGATTGAGATATTCAGTAGATTAGATCTACTGAACTCAAGCATAGACCCAGTACAAAGAGAAAAAAAAGTTTATTTGTAACAAAAAACTTAGGCATTTAACAAATTTATTTTAAGGGATTGAAGCATTTGATTGAATAAAAAGTGGTAACTTGTTAAATAACTTGTGTATTTATATACCTTTTTCTTCTAACCAATTCTTTTGGCACCAAACCTTCGTTGAGGCAGACTATTCTGTTGAACATACAAAATCACCAGACAGCCACATATCCCTGAAGCTACTATGGAACAACTCAGAGAAAGCTTTGCACATAGTTTGAAGTTAACTGGAGTACATCATATGAGATTTGCATACTACAAATGATTGATTGGCATGTGTTATGTAAACAATTGTACTTGAAACCATAATAAACAACCATGATTCAACACACTACAGAAGATGTCAAAGTTGATAGGCTCCATTTTTTTTTTTTTTTTGTGAAAATGATGGATACAATTGTAGAGAGTGATACAGTTTTAGAAAATACAATTTTTAGTGATGAATCAACACATCATTTCACATCAGTGGCAATGTGAGCACCCACAACTGTTGAATATGGGGTAACAAAAACCTTCATGAAACTTTACAGCACATCTGTGATAAAACTTAAGTCAATGTAATGTTTTTTTTTTCTTTTGCCCAAGTAGACAAAGACTGTACGACCTGTAATTCTTCCAGGAGGCAACTGTAAATGGTATTGTTTACTGGATATGCTATAAAATTTTCTAAATCCTCAGTTAGATGATGATGATGACCAAGATGACTGGCATTACTATCAGTAAATCGGAGCAACACCTCACTACTGCCTTGAAGTCTGATATTTTCTTGATACTTGATTCCCGGATCAGTGCATTGGTTGTGAAGTTCCGACTGCATGGCCATCTTGCCCCAGATTTTTTTTATAAATAGGCTCAGGTAAATCTCAAATTAAAGTCCAACAGTAATCACTTAGTACATTAAAAAATCCATTTGCCTTTGAAATGGTTTTCTAACACTGACATATCTTTGAGGAAATATTCAAAATTTACTTCCACAAGGTTTTGAGAAGAAATCCAGATATGAATGGAATTTTAGTGACAGATTACATCCCAGAGCTTAGTATAAATTTATTATTTTACCAACAATGTCTAGGTAATTTTGTGATTTCTGGATTCCCAAAACATTTTTAAAAACTGTTCAAGCAGCACTAAATGAATCAACACAGTTAAATATTTCATTTCTAATCATTTCTCTTATTTTTAGACCTTCTTTAATTTTTGCTTCACTTACTTTTAGAAATTTCTACTGTATGTTTAAAAATCCTTGACTCTCTTTCTTCATAGTTTTTACAGAATTTTGTATTAATCCCAGTTTGACATGTAGGGGAGGTAAAAATATTTTTTTCTGCTTTAACTAGAGACTCATGATAATGTTTTTCACCAGGAGTTAGGTTCTCTAGTTTCTTCATTTCTTCCACTGTTTTACTTCATATTGCTGATCTGTAGCTTGGAAGTCTCATTTGCAAATAAAACAACACCATTTTATACATCTTAACTGCATGCCTAACAAAAGAATTGATACTTTAATCTCCACAAGTATTCTAAGTCACTTTCTATAATTTACTTTTTTAATAACAGTTTTCAAAACATCTTAAGTTTCTTTCATATTAATTCCATAACAGATAGGAACAGAGGGATATTTATTACTATTGTGGAGCAGAACTTTTTAAGCCATATTTGGAGAAATCAATGAAAAGGTGCTTCTCTTTCAAGTTCATGAATTTGCCCTAATATAACATAATTTCATCAATATTTGTAATGTAAACTAAGTAAATTCCTTCTACAAAGTTCTGAGAAAACATTTTCTGCAGGCTTTGACAGCCTGAAATTTTTGTATCTTTTTTTAAAGTAAATTCCAAGCTTGGATTGAGCCTAAAATTTTAGTTTGATTTTTAATAAGTTTAAAACTCTTACCAAGTCATTTAGCTCACCTTGTAATATATAATACTGTTCATGGAATGTAATTCAAAATCTGAATCATAATTGTCTTCTTGTTTAATATTACTTTTTCACCAATGATTTCACAAAAAAAGTTTTCAGAAATGGATTCACTGTGAGGTACAAGTCTGAGTGCAGATGGCAAGGAAGGCTAGAATGCAGTGTTTTAGACTTAATAGAAATTTCAGACACTTATTATAAGAGGAACCACCCACGTCTTATCTTGATTCCTGATTTTACAAAGTACAATTTATAAGCCTTTGTTGTAATGTTTTTCTCATGTGATCTTATACTCAACTCATTAAACATGTAAAAATATCTGTCTGAATCATTTAGAATCTTACGAGATATTGTGAGAGCTACACTGCTCAGTTACTTGAAACAGTTACCGTATTGACTGAAGAGATTACATATTAAAAGCAGTAGGCTAACAGAGCCTACAAGATCTATTGTTTTGAATTGTAGAGACATGATGAATCTTGTTTATGTATGCTACAACAGAGAAGTATGATGTCGTGATATGAGATGTTTGTGTTTTGAGTTAAGTTACAATTTCATGGTTAACAACTAATTAATAGAATTAACAATATATACAGAGCACATAAATATAAAGTAATCAAATAAAAAAATGTATGGTTATAATCGTGTATCATACATCAACAATTTTCAAAATTCAAATTATGAAATTTATTAAAAATATAGGTGATGGAAAAATTCTGATATCAATTTCATTTTCAGTATTAAAGACCAGATTTTTTTTATGTATTACATGTTAAGAAACAAAAATTGTATTTATTACAGTAATTGATCAACAAAAGAAATATTCTGCATTTTCTTAGTTTGTTTTTGTACGGATTTGAATGTTATACTGTGGATACCCGGTGTTATTTGGTGGTTGGGTTTTAATTAACCACACATCTCAGGAGTGATCAAACT
>JAAAKQ030094380.1:0-10239 GCA_010016005.3 Zanna intricata
ACACTTTTAGTGTTTTCTTCTTTTGTCTATACATTCTGCCCATCTCATCTTATTTCCTTTTTCAAAGCATACGATTCTAAGTAAGCATATATCTTATCAAATTTCCTGTTCATCTCCACTCACCAATGTGATCTCTCCAAATTGGCCTTTAAGCCTTGAGCATTGGCTATATTTTCAAAAGCCATTAATTCTATAATGTTCTTTCATTAGTATTGATATTTATATTCTTATTATTATTATTATTATTATTATTATTATATTTATATTATTATTACTCTTAGTGCTAATGTTCTATTTATTTTGTGGCCCGAGTATCTGGAAAATGTTTCTAGTTTAATAGACTACAGACTGCATGATAGCATCCATTCTCTCTGAATATTTGTATCCTTAATTCTCTAGTTATTACATTTTTCTTTGTAATAAACATGTCTGACTAATCCTTTAATCTTCTTGAACTATTTTTTTTTCAACTTTCCTTACCCAGTAATAGTAATCATATATTTCTACTTGGAATTCAGTTTTCCCTTCACTTTCTCAGATATTTTTATGTTTTTTTTTTTTTATTTCTCATTATTTTCCCTAAATCATTTTTATTTATTCCCAATAATGTGGAATTTTTAAAATAAGTTAAAACCTCAACTATGTATCTTTCTATTTATGTTTTCTTCACAGTTACCTTTATTTCTTACCAATCAAGAGTCAAACTGGAAAATTAGTTATTGCAATCCACCACGTTGTCTTAAATCACTTTGCATTTTAAATAGTTAGTTATCTCTTCCGTTGCTTTATTCTGGCTTCATCTTATGAGACTTTCACACATTTCAACATAGGTTTTTAGTATGCCTAGATCTAATTATACTTTATAAATTTTTCTTTTGTCAGAGTCTCATATTATTTTTGTAATTTATAAAGAGAAGGTCTTTTTCTTCTTTTAATGTTAAATTTCAGTTCTCTTATCTAACAAAATTCAATTGACATATCTAACATGAAAACAACATGTATTTTTTTTTAGCTTTGCTTTTTAATTTCTAGCATATCAGGAATAAATAATTTTTTTTCGTATAAGAATAATTATAGAAACCGCTTTATATGCTACATAAGAAAAAACTATTGTTGATGAATACAATCTTGGAGGAGATGGTCTAGCATACTGTTTTCTCTATCTATCTTCAGAAGTGATAAATGTCTGCCTCCTTTCAACCCTCATGATAGTTCCTTTTACAACCATATTACAAGTTAAGTGATGTATCTCTTTTTTAACCATTTCCCTTCCTAAGATATTTAGAAATAAGATTAACTTTATTCCATCCTGCTATTTACGTTAAAATCAATTCAACAGTTTTTAAGCGAAATAGTAAAAAAATTAGATAGCGATCTAATTTATTCTTCAGCTTTATATAAACTGTAAACATATCATATAAAAAGGTTATTGAAATATTTTATAATAGTTAAAAGTTTCTAATTTCAAAAATTTCCTAACTACAGTTCAAGTTGATAACATTTTACAAAAGAAAAAAAATTGCAAAAGCTCGATCATTCTGTCCTGAAGGTTGGGATTTATAAATATACTAAGGAAAACTATCTAAGATATTACAGTTTCATAATTGCTGAAATTAAACTTCAAGCCCTATTCATAGATATAAATTAAATTTCAAGACCCATTCTAAAAAAAATTACCTATAATTAAATCCTCATTAATTTAATTACACTAGAATTAGGAGTATTCAAATGTAATTATGCTTTAATAACTGTAACTTTGTTAATTTAAGCTAACTCTATGTGAAACTAGGTAAGACAAATATTATTAATTATTACAGCAAGGGTAAGGTTAAAGATTATGACCCTTTACAGCTTAAGTGATTATTTATTTATTTTCATTTATCAGTTATAAAATCAATGAGATTTGAATTATTGAGTCAGTTATCGAAACAAAGACAGATTTTCTAAAGTAAAATTATTGCATTTCTGTCACTAAGAGTATGAAAAAACTATTTATTACCATTATTCCCATTTAAGGATAAGTGAAGTAGCTTCCTTATTTTTCTACTGTATTTTCTACTAAATTCTATAAAAACCTTTGCCTCTTACGAACTAAAAATATTGTGCAGTTTTATTGATGCAAATACCTTTATCAATTCGGCCTCCCTCTTCCAATCACCGCCCCAATAAAAAAATATTTGAATGTGGCCTCAAATTACGAGGAATTTGGCGCTCTTCACAGCCGTATTACTCCCATCTTACTGAGATGTTGCCAGAGGAAGCGGAAATGGAGGCTGCGTTCCGCAATACCAGGAAAACAGTTCGTTCTCCTTCCACCAGTATACCTGTTACACCTTCACCAGTACTGGGGACCTTACTGTGGTAGGAAAGAAAGCAATCCCAAAACACGGTAGACAATTACGAAAGCCGTTACAAGGATATTCCTCCTCGCTCAGGATGTATCAGAAATAATGACAGATCTACAGGAGCGAAAAGATATGTCGGAAAAATTCACTCTAACCACTAGGGCGTAATTTTCCACGCTTCTTGAACAGATTGTACCTTCAGGAGATTGTACTTAAACTGGGACATCTCATGCACAACCATCGCGGCCCCTAGAGAAGCAAAACGTAGAGAAAATATGTCGGTGGATCTCTCCATGATCTTCTATGCTATACCTGTTTGGTTAAATGAATTTGACAAGAAGAAAAACATTGATATTAATTCGGCTGTACAAAGACGGATTGCTGTCAAAATTGCTCCCTCGTATAAAACTGTATTATGTAATAAAATTGAAGTGATTGTGGAGACTCCTCCTATCCAACTTGGGGCATGAATGCTGACCAGAACCTATGGTGGAATGACCAAATCTGATTAAAGGGAATTGTTACTGAACGAATGGCAGAATATATGGAATGAGAAGTCCACAGGAAAATGGACCAAGACTGGCTCCATAGGTGGGTAACCATGGAGCCTCTATGTCGAAACTTCAGAGAGGTAAGCTTCTACCTAACACAGTTACTGTAAGGATATGGTTGTTTGGGGCCTACCTCTTCCGGTTTGGCATTAAGGACTCTCTTGTGCGAGTACTTCACCAAAACTGACACAGGACTAAACACACCATCTATCGATTTCACGGGTGGGACTGGTCAGAAGAGATTTGTGAGTGGGATGGCTCATCACTGAAATGTTATAAAATCGTCTAACTGAGATGTTATCAATAAACTTGCAACAAGAATACTGAAAACTAAAGATCAATAAGCCAGGGACTGGAACGGTGCGTAATCTCGGGTAGGGTCTTCTAGAGCAGCCCTGCTCGAGAGGGAGCAGTTCTCCTTGGTGGGCCGCCTCTAATGAGTGACCAGAGATCCCTCTGTTGGGGAAATCAAAATACAAGACCTGAGTTCCGGTCAGGTGCCCCCTCGGAGTGGAATCTGGCTAGAGGTAAAGCACACTAAAAGAGTCGAACCGGTGGGGAACAGCGATGGATCCAACCGGCGGCCCGATTTGCCGTAACGGATTTGTAGTCAGCGGGCAGGGAAAGCCTTAGAGTTAAATGATACGGCCCTGCACCGAGCAATACTTAATTGTGGGTTCGGTGCAGGGGTGTAGCAAAAAGAGAGAGAGAGATACCTATATCAATGTAAGAAAGTTCAGTATATTTGGTATTATGATATTATAAGATATATTAAAGGATATTAGTAATTAGATATTAAAAAATAAAATTATCTGAATATGAACTAAAAATTACTTCACTGAAATAACACATTTCATACACTGTACATTAAAAAAAAAATATATCTTCCTGCAAATTAGGCATGTCACATTTTTAAATTTCTAATTAGTCAAAGAATAATTTATTAATTTGTAATAGTTTATAATTTAATCAAACAATATTTTATAGGTACACAAGAGATACCAACTCAATTTTTTTTTAAATCATGGGACAAGAGAAACAATTTTAATACTGAGATTATTTTTAGTGTGTAAGAAAAACAAAATTATGGAAATGGCATTGACAACCCTGAAATCTAATAATTTAAGTAGAATCAAATATTATATAATGAATGTAGTCCACCCTCCAATTTTTTTCTAATTTATATAATAATATAGCAATAACAGAAGTAAAAACAATTCTAATCACAGTAACAGTTGAGAGGCAATAAACAAATAAATCTTAAAATTTAAAGGTGACATTTTTATTTTGGCTGAACGTAGGAATGAATTACAAGAATTAATAAAAATTACAGATTCATTAATACTTGCAAAAGAAGATCAGTTATAAAATAAACAAGAATAAAATAAACATAATAGAAGAAAAGAAAGTGTGGTCACATGAAGAACAAAAAAATACAGACAAAAGTCTTTTGATATAATAAAAAATAAAAATGCTGGAAATTGTGCTAATTGATAGAGTATGAAACGAATAGGTGTTGCCTATGTGTATGAAAGTAGTGAAAACATTGCTTAATTGTCTGTATAATAGGTAAATTTTACCTATTGAATTAGATATTAGTGCGTGTTGGTAGTTTGTAAAATAAGACAATGCTTATGGATCAACCATAAAGACATTAAGAATTAAATAATTTGGTTTTTGAGGATAAAAACAAAGAAAATAGAAGAATACATGAAAAAAATTACTGAGGTTGTAGATTATTAATAATTTAAGATACTAAGAAATTGGCAGAATAGAAAGGAATGAAGAAGAGCATTACACCTATTAACAGTAAAAGCAAAGTGCTGCTAGTTCATCTTGGTTCAGTCAGAACTCAAATTATAGTGAAAGTAAAATTTTCAAAGGCGTTCTAATTATATTAGACCTTTAATGTATTATTTTAATATGACAACTGGCGTGATTCCGTACAAATGTGTTCTTTGATTAATATTGGATGTACTACTATGCTTATTATTGGATATACAATATTGCTTTACGTATTTTTTATGTTAATATTCTTATGTATATATGGTGTATGACTGTATGTATGGGTGTATTACTCCACTTCTTGATGAAATGCTTTCTTAAGCTGTTCCAGGAAGGGTGAGGAGCCAGGGGTGGAGTTTAGTCGGTAGTGCCCTGGAATACATACTCTCAGATCAACATCTAGCGGCACATGTAAGCGACCTCGACACTGCCCAGGCTTGCCTAGGCGTCTGTAAAATGGATTCTCTGCCTCTACAAAAAAAAAATAAATAAATTAGATTTTACCTGCCAAGAAAAATTTTTTTTCAAAAAATGTTATGAATAGAAATAAGGGGTGCGTAAACAATCATTTTTAATAATATCATATCTTTCTTTTTATATCAATATTTTTGAACATTTTTTTTTTTATATATCAGAATGAAAAAGTTTCTATAACCATAAAATGATATTTATGAAATTCTTCCAATTAATACAAATTTGTTATATAAAATGCTTGGATATTAAATTATAGAAATAAAGTATTTAATAATTTGTTCTACATTATATTTTATACAATATATTTATTAATAAAAAAAAAAAAAAAATTGTGTCGTAATATTTTTTCATCGACATGTAATGTAGGTCGGCTATAAGAATTTCATAAATACTTTCCTTAATATGTGTAACATAAATATCTTTCATGAATACCATCCGTACACAGTCTTACATACCCAACAGCTGAATTTCTCTCTGTCGTCAAGAAAATATGATAAAACTTGAGTGATATTTCATTCTTCTTGTCCTACATATGATGTATACAAAAGAAGTATTCAGATACCAAAGCAATTTTTATCACGGAGGCAGTATCTTGTCAACACAGAATTCCCATGGAATAAATTTATTTGATATGAAGAGCCCATTAAATTCTTTATTCTACTATCCGTTTAATTGTCACCCATTCACGAATCCTACTGTAATTTAACTTTATTTTTAATTACATTATTATTTAATAACTTATTCGTCTTAAAATTATTCATGTTAAGTATCCTTCGCTATTTACAGAAGTTACCATTCTTTACAAAATGTAGCAATTAAGAAAGACATGAAGAACAAAACTGAAAACTTAGATAAAATTTGGTAATAAGATACTTAAAGAAGTTCTTTGAATACCAAAAAAAATCTGAAGTGAACACCACAGGACTTACTTGTACGCCTATTAAATTACATATATACATTTTTTTTAAAATGAAAAATACATAAAATTTTATTTCTCCAATAACTTCTGATATTTTTCCACGCGCGCGCACACACACACACACACACACACACACACACACATATATATATATATATATATAGTGTTTATTATTTTTTTTTTTTTTCGTAAAAAATTTTTTTCAGTCATGTAATAACAATATTATAATCAATTAAAAATTATTAATAAATCAATGTTTAAATTAAAAAAAAAAAATTTTAAGAAAAAGGAGGCGAAGTCTGGTTCGAACCGATGTGTTCTTTCCTTGTAAGATCCAAATATCATTAATTAAAATTTTATTGGCTATAACTCTGGAACCAATGAAAATTAACACTTATAATGTATCGTTGAAAAGCTCTCAGTGAGGCTTATTACTGCAATTAAGAAAAAAAGACCAAAATCCAAATTTTTTTTTTGATGGTCAAAAGGGATATTTCCGTTGAAATCTGAAAACAAAAATTTTCCGCATTCACAATACTTCCTTTACTTCGTACAAGGAAATAAAAAATGTTGCGTTAAATAATTTCCAGACCAATGATCCCTACACAAAGAATTGGCCACCGTAAAATGATGAACCTCATCTTTAACATCATTTAAATCAGTTTATCGGTACCCTATATGAATAGAAAGTTAAAAAAAAATAGTCAGTAAAAGTCTTTATAGTAAAATACTATTGTTACACTCAGTACATTAATGAGGCTATAATATCCCAATCATATATTTTTAGATGATTAATTTGCACTAGACTTTGGATAAACGGTTCAGAGGTACTTAAAAATTATTTTTTTATTCTATTTTACTTTAACTTTTTTTTTAAGATGACGAGTATCCAATTCTTTTTGTCATTTTTTTGTATGAGAATGGAGATTAGA
Source organism: Zanna intricata (assembly GCA_010016005.3). Taxonomy (NCBI): domain Eukaryota; kingdom Metazoa; phylum Arthropoda; class Insecta; order Hemiptera; family Fulgoridae; genus Zanna; species Zanna intricata. The sequence goes on from JAAAKQ030094380.1 coordinate 7,007, forward strand.
AGCATATGAAACATGTCATGCCAGACGGGGGTATTCGAATGCGGGAGCTTCGGATGAGAGGCTGAGATGATACTATTCCGCCAGTTTTTATTAAAGTTTTATTAAAACTTAAATTTGTCATAAATATTGAGAAATGATAAACCGATTGGTATGATTTAATTATTATTGTGTTCAGAATTTTAAACGACATGTTTTTATTTTAACAATTTTCTGATCAGATCAACTATTCATAAATTCAACTCTGATAGTCGATAAACTGAACGGTAACGGAATTGACTCTTGAGAATAAAATATGTTTTATTTATAGTCAAAAGATTTAAAAAATTCTGAATTCTATCGGTTAAATATTTTGCATTATAATTAATTTTTAATCATTTTAAAAAATTCAATATAATGGTGAATCAAAAATTGGTTTGAATGCGGCCAACAGTTAGTCTCGTAATATTCTCATTTGAAGGTTTCTCCATTACGAAAGCTAACTAGTAGTTTTGCAAGTGTCCAAACGAACAAAAGATTTCAATCATTGATTTTGTAGTGAATTCTGGTTTAACTGCGCTGTCCTAATTTTCACTCAGTTAAAATGAATTATGATTGCTCTTACGTAAGAAAATGTAAAAACTTTTCGTGGTGTTTTCCCTTAAAATACCAAATATATTTATGAGAATTCGTGAATAATATGCATGTATGTATATTCCTAATTGTTGGCAGAAATTTATTATTTTTAAATAATTAATTTAGTAGTTAAATGAAACTACTTCCACAACATAGATTTAGAAAAGTGGATTATATTATAAAAGTAATTCAATCCTAAACATCTTCATTACCAAAGTTTTACTCAAATTTAAAAATATTTAATTCATGCCACAGTAATTAAAGTAATATTGTGTTAAATAACTCAAGATATAAAAAATCCGATCAATTTTTTTTTTTTTTTTTTTTTGTTTGTTTATGCACTTCTTTTTTATGCAATTCTTCACGCAGTAACTTAAATACTTTAAAATACCCGCAACGCAAGCTGGTGCCAATAATTCAGAATAGTTCAGTTAACGTAAGATACGGTATTTTAAGAAATATTCATCATCTTTAACTTATTTAGATTGGATAAAACGAAGGAAATTTGCTATCATTTCGTAGTTTTTAGAGTAGTTTTTTTAAGTATTCTGCCAGAAACAAAAATTTATGATATTACTTTGCTTTTTATTTGTCCTGTACTATGCTGATCGATAAAAAATGCGGTATTCTTGGAATCTTTATAAAAAGTGTTTTTAATGTTCATTTTCCATTTTTTTTTTTTTTTTTTTAAATTGAAATCTTAAGACATGCGTTTAGTAACAAAACTATTATTGCAGAAGTTTTCAAATAATATGTTAATAATATTTCCATTTAATTATATTTAATACCATATAAATCGCAAAATTTGTTGTCAAAAACCTTTAGAAGTCATATTTTGCACAAATGTAAAGAAGAAATTATGAGCGTACGAGCAAAAATTTTATTTTTCTCAAAAATAAAATCACCAAATAAAATCTGTCATCTGCGTTAATAAATCTTAATAGCAGAAAGAGAAAACTACATGTAGAAGTGGATGAAAGAATAGAAATATTGCTGTTGGAAATGATTCCAATTTAATAATTTTTCGTAAAAAAGAAAGTTTTTAAGTATTCTTTGTGATTTATTTAACGGTACCATCTCGGGATTTTTCAACTTTTCTTTTTGTTTTTCTGTTTAGCCTCTGAAACTACCGTAAGTTATTACTTCAGAGGATGAATGAAGATAATATGTATGAATTTGAATGAAGTGTAGTCTTGTACAATCTCAGACTCCTGAGAAGTAAGGTTAACGGGGATTTTTCAATCTGTGGCTACTTAATATTCGTCTTAAATTCAAGACGTCTCATAGAGTAGTTATAATATCTACAGGGTAAATAATCCATTCCTCAAAATAAAAAAAAAAAAATCAATTAATAAAGAAAACAATATCAATAGTCTACGTTAATGCTCTTTGGTACTAACTTTGAGAGATAAAAAATAATTATTGTCCTTGAAACTAATTTATTCAAAAGCGCAGGTTTGTACAAATGTTATAAGTTTATTACATCTGTTGTTGCTTTGCGAAAATAGGTTGTTAGATAAATTTTCAAGCTACAAGCCATCTCAGATCTGATGAGGTGGCAATAAAAATGATCTTTAGATATCTAATTCAATAGCGTAATTACTGATGTAATACCGACAATTCTGAAAATCCTAAGAATTTAATTGCAACAAACATTTATGATTTATGTTAAAATTATGGTTGGAAAGAACTTCTTATAAATTGCTATTTATTATGAGTGGGTTTTATCTTGGTTTAGACAATTTTACTTAATTTTGCTTATACATAATTTTTATTTCTAGAAGATAGTGACTGGTATCTCGGAATTGATTCTTTAAGTGGAAATCATTCCCATATTTTGAGGGTATTAGAAACATGATACTCACATTTTTGATGTCCGTCCGCTTTTCCAACATGGTGGTGAAGTCGTTTTTAACGGCAAACTACTTTTATGATTGATATTTGGAAAGGAAATATCAATGGAGAGTTTTTATTCTTAAAGTAGACCTTCCTGCAAACATTTCTTTGCTGCAGTTTATCTAATAAAAAAGAAGATTCAGTTGAGTTTCAGCAAGGTGGAGCACTGGCACACAACAGCGCGGAAGTTACAGCATTCTCAACAACACTTATATAACAAACGGACCATATGAGTACCCAGTAAGATTTCCAGATTTTTACCCCTTATCTATTCGGATATTAAAAATTAAATTGTACTAAACTCATGCTTCAGGAGAAGTAATTGAATAAAATATTACCATTAAAATTAATAAAAAAATTTATATATATACATTGTTACAGGACCAGAATAACGGACCAGGGTTTCTTACAATTAAGAAGAAAGAAAGAGAAAAATAATCTAACCTTTAATAATCGCTTTGCAGTAGATGACAGTTCAAAAATCAGTACACTAGTAGCATCTGTCTTGATTAATTTAAGACGGGCTATTGATTATATATTAGCGTAAATTCATATTAAGTGGCTTAGAAACGAATTATAAAGTCTATGATTCAGTGAAGGAGTTTTGTAAAAATATATACTTGTAAATAAGGGGCTTTTAATTACACCAAACAGTAAAAAGAAACTTCTTTCAGTTAAAATCCAAAAGTCTCTTTAAATCAGTTCAGAGACTTGATATTCATTTC
>JAAAKQ030094391.1:0-14604 GCA_010016005.3 Zanna intricata
TGAACCTTAGAACTCTCGACTTCGAAATCAGCTGATTTACGATGTCGCGTTAACCACTAGACCAACCTGGTGGGTTAACCCTTAGTACCTGAAAAAATTTTGTTAATCTGTACCTCAACTCTTTTGGCCTACAATGCAGGACGTCACCATACTTCGCACAGCTCTGATTGATTATTATGTAGGATGTCCTAACAGCTCTCTCGGCCTGCATGGTTGGCCAAAGTCATTATGCTTGAATGCTCTCTTGTTGGCCAGCATTACAGGCCACCGAGATACAACTTTTATTAATTTTATATGACATTTTTTGTGTTTCTATAAAGTACGGTGACATCATGGCTTCATTTAGAAATAATACATCAACAAGTTGATACTATATGTAGAGATAAAACTTATTCATACATTAGATATTACTCATGAACTGAGAAGTAATTCTATTGCTTCATCATGACTGTAAGATTAGCACCATTAAATTAATTAAATGGTAATTGAAATGTATTTTGTTATCAATTCTGTCATAGTAAACAAAACTATCTTATTTGATAACTAGTTTATATTTGTATGTGTTTGCATTCAAAACTAATGAATGAAAACATTATCATGGTCTAACAACTCAAAACAATCACTGTTTACTTTGCTTGTACAATAAACACTTAAGTCATGTTTTCACAAACTGATTTCTATGGAATTTAAATTTAAATACAAAGTTAAAACATGATCCTTAATAACAGTTAATACAATAAATTATAATTAAAATAACTTGTACATTTGAATAGGCATTTAACATCAGTTGCAGTATATGATGGTTATAAATCACGAGTTGATGATCACAAAAGTGTTACAATGTACAGAGAGAGTTAATGAGGTACGTAATTGTGGCCTGCAGTACAGGAGAAGAGAGCTGTCAGGACAGCAACATCTAAAATATGTAGAGTGCACAAGGAAGTCATCTTGGCCTGCATTGCACTGCAGGACAGAAGAACGCAAAGCATTAAATGAAAAATTGCGCTACTACATAAAAGATTTGAATATATATTTCCTTTTTTTATTAATACAGTCAATTTATAAGTGTTGTTATAGCACATCTAATGTAATTGTTATATATATATATATAATATTTTTATGTGAAATTTAAAAAAAAATTACTGTGGTAAAAATATAATCTTCCCATATTCTAGAATGTCTTAGCATTAACAGTTGGTTTGGGTCATTTCTATGCATTTCTTTTATTTTTACAAGTTTCTATATGTAGTTTTTCTGATAGGCCTATCCAAATTTTAAATAATAATATAAACTAATAAAAATAAACTTTTTTTTTTTTTTTTATTATTAATGTATATGTTGTATTCTGATCAACTAGTGACAATACAAAACCCCCTCATGACCCAATGAGATAAGGATGATATATGTGACATATAAATGAGGTGTAGTGTTGAACAGACTCAGGTTGAATGTAAGCCGGTCTCTGTGGCTGAGTGGTAGTATCTCAGCCTTTCAACCAGAAGTCCTGGGTTCGAATCCCGGTTAGGCATGGCATTTTTCACACACGCCACAATTAAATCATCTCATCCTCTGAAGATAAACCTTAATAGTGGTTCTGGTTGAATATAAACTTAAAAAAAAAAAAAATTACTTAAAAACTACTCTAAAAGCTAAAAAATAATTGTTAATTTTTCTTTAAATGATTTTTTGAGGTGGGTGCCAAATTAAATTGTTGATACTTTGTTTTTAACTTGTCACAGACTTCTGAAGGTCAAAAATTAAACAGTAGAAAATGTACTATTTTGATTTTACAGCAGTTTATTAATGTTTTTTTTTTTATTTTTAAATTAATTACCTTATATCCATACAGCTGATTTACATTTTCAACTGTTTCTTTTTCTTTCTAATAAAACATTTAAAACTTAAAATATGGTAACACAGAGCACTGGATATATATATAAATAATTTATAGTAAATTATTTTTTTAAGCAGTTTTAATGAAATAACTTTTTTCAATAAATAAAATCAAGTGAATCAAAAATTTATTCTTTCAAATCAAAGATAGACATTTTTCATAATCTAGACATTACAAGCAAAACTGGATGTTTTTAATCATTAAAAATAGTAATAAAACTTCCCAAAGTAAAATAAAGCCAAAGAGATTTTATTAATAGCTTCTTTTTTTTTTAATAACTTATTACAAATGCAACTATTATAGAATAATTTCTAGATAAACACTTTTCCTCTTATAAACAGATTTGAAATTTTAATCTAATAACAGTAACAGATAACCTATAAGAAAGAATTCATTTTATCTATAATATATATAGATGGCAGTGGTCTCAACAATATTTTTATCAATTAATATGACACATGTTTGATTGTTTTAGGGAAAGGAAGGAGGTAATGGATTTTACCATGAAGATCAGCAAATCATCCAGAGTTCGATTGACACGCTCAATCCAATCGTCAAACAGTAGAATAAAAGTGAAGTTTATAAAAAAAAAAATTATTCAGAAACCAAGACAAATTAAAAGTAGTTGCAGATGTCTCTGCAATGGCACATATGATATTATTGAATTTCCAAAAGTCTGGAATGAACTACGCCAAAATAAACAACTCTGTGATGGAGTGATAAAATGTTCAGATGGAATTTCTTTTCAGGTACACAGAGCTATTTTAGCTGCTGTCAGCCCATATTTTAAAGCACTATTTGTAAACAGTTTAAAAGGTGGATCACCTGAAATATCAGAACTGGCTTTGGAAGATGTAACAAGTGATATATTAGATTTAATTCTTGACTTTGCGTACACAGGTCAATGTAAAGTGGATGAAACAAATGTTGAAAGATTATTACCAGCTGCGGATCAGTTAGATTGTGTTGGTGTTGTACAAAAATGTTGTCAGTTTTTATTGGATGAATTAAAACCGGATAACTGTTTAGGTATTTTTAAATTTGCTAGAGACTATTTTTGTAAAGATTTACAAGATAAAGGATGGAATTATATTCGAAGTAGTTTTATGGATGTCATATCAAATAATCCTGAATTTGAAGATCTTACATTTGATGAATTGTATAGCCTACTTTCTGATGATCAGTTAAATGTAAGATGTGAAGAATCTGTATTTGATGCAATTTCTATTTGGATAAACAAAAATCCTGAAGAAAGAAAACATCATGTTTTTAGTTTATTTCAATGTGTTCGATTTGGTCTTATGAATTTACAGTACTTCCAAACAGTTGTAAAGCCCTTTCATTACCTCAATGATGTAAGTTAACCTTCTTTGATAAGTGAATTAGAATAATAATGTAATATCATGTTAAATGAGTATTATAAATATATTTTAGAAGAATAAGTGAGAAATAAATATGAATAATAATCTTTTTGGTTTTTCTCATCAATCATAACTATTATTTTTGCTTATTAAAATTTGCCTTTGACCAAAATATTGAAGATACTATTCATCTTATAAGTAATAAAATAAAAACCCTCAGTACCATTAAATATCATCATAATTGATAGGTAATACTTTATTGTAAAAACTATACTGAAATTTTCTATACAAAATATTTTAATAAAATTTTGCTATGTGCAATCTATTTTATTAACTTCCTTTTCATTAAAAAGAATTAAATTTACTGTAATTATTTATCTAACTTTGTATTAATTTTACAATTTTATTTTATTTATTATTTTTATATGGTACATTCTAATTCAAAAGAATATATGAATTTTTTTTTTATAAAGTTATGACAGTTTTTATTTTTATAGTAAATTAACATTTTTATTGATCATTTAAGTTGAATTAAAGAAATTAATACGTGAATAATGTCTGATTACATTAAAATGTCCTTTTTTTTTGCTTACTTGTAGAATTCAATTATTGTCAATGTTATTAGTTTTCTGTTTTTCATCTATGAGATTCTTGGCAAAAATTAACTCTTGGTCTACAGGAGGACTTATTTGCATTTGTTTTATCGTTAAAAGTTGCATCCCATGAGATCAATGCTGAACAATATTAGCAGTAAAAGCAATCCAGCTTATATATTTCCAGAACGTTATACCTGTTTGGCAATTGCATTCTTTGTATAATAATCTTTTTGTTCTGAAAATGGTTTTTTTAAATTTCTGAGCCACTTTCTTTGTCTCTGTTTATATGGCATATTTTTTTTTGATTTTATTCGATGTAAGTATGTGTTATTGAGTGTTATATAACACTGATTTGTGTATGTTAAGTACTTTTATAAACATAATTTTTTTTATTTTTAACTCTTGATTATTTTTTGTCAGCAGTCTGTCATAGTCGTGTTAATAGGTAGTTTATGAAGTTAGGTAGTTCAAAGTATAGCAAAGTAAGATATGTCATTGTTGTTTATTCTATATATTTTGAAATGTGCTTTTGCCAGTTGCTTTGTATGATGCCAGGTCAAGAAAATTTATTTGTATATTGTTTGTATTCACACATAAAGTATAATTTTAATGCTTATTATACTTTATTCATACATGTTTGTAGATGTGAATACCTGCTATTATGGTATAACACATCTATGCTAGCTTTTTATTTTGTGAGGATATTTGTTGTTGGAGAGAATAATTGTTTAGCTTTTGTATTGCAGAAACGGGGGAGACCATCAGGTTGTGTGTAATTTTGTATCGGCATGTGAACTAAATTTTGATTGGTAGCAATGATTAGCAAGTTTATTATTTCTGAGATGTGTTCTTGTGAATTTTATTGTGTTGTTTCTTTTTAAGAGAAGAAAGTATGTCTGTACCTGAGCTGTGTGAGTGTATGGGTTTTTTGAAATATCAAAAGATGCTAATGTTAAGTTATAGGGTAAGTTTTTAACCTTTTTGGTAAGGTTGTGGTATTTTTTAAGTGTTAGTATTTATAATTATGTATTATCTGGTAACCTTGTCAAAATATCTAGGAAGTTTGTGAGTAAAGACATTTTTATAATCCAAGATGGGACATAGAGGAATCTCTAGTTTGTGAATTTTTGAACTGACTTTGAAGGGTAAGGGCTTGAGAATGAATTTGTTTTAGAAAGTATTTCGTATTTTAATTGAGGTTTGGAATCTATTGGTTGGCTCTAGTGCAAGTTCTGTAATACTGTTTTTAGTGAAAGTAATCTTGAATTTATTGTTTACTAGACTACAGTAACTATTGTATTACTCAGATTTGACTAGAATGATATTTATTCCTGTTTTTTATTTAATTTTTTAGCAATATGACCTGTAAGTTTGGGATGCTATTATTTTTACATAGTTGGAAGAGGTTGTGGTTTTCACTCTTATCGTCGTAGGTCATCTAGATTTTTGTATGGCCATCATTTCTGATGTGAGAATGATTTTGGTTTCAGTTTATTTGCTGTGTAATGTTAAAATCTGAATAAAAAAGTTATAGTTTTAAATTAGTTAAAAAATGATCTGTAAATGTATTTTGATTTGTCTAAAAAGGAAGGTTTTTTAAGGAAGAAACTTTTTGAGTCTTAGATGTTTCCTTGTAGATTATAAGAAGTAAATATGTTATAAGCAATGTAGATTTTGTGTAACAGGAGGCAAGAAACCTACTAAATACTGCTGAAATTATACTTCAAAGCATAACAAGTAAACAAATGAATGACCTTGATTGTAGTCATCCACTAACAAGACCGCGGATACCTTATGAAGTACTTTTTGCAATGGGAGGCTGGAGTGCTGGAAGTCCCACAAACTTTGTTGAAACATATGACACCAGGTAATATACTATTCATGATAATTATTTTTTTTTAGTATGCTTTAATTTTGAAGTATCTAACAATTTGCATATTTCACTCATTTATAATATTGGATATTACTAAAGAATTTTAATTAATAACTGTGTAAATTTATACTGGATTTGGGGAAATGGTGTACCTTTAAAAAATTTATATAAATGTATTGGATCAGGCTTTAACCAACTGTAGACATTTTGCCAAATATTTGAAGATGTAGTCTATTAGAAAATAAATCTGCACTTATTAGGAGTGATGAGTCAGTTGAGCTAGCTAACATCTTAATATTTAATTGCCTTTCTCTTGTGAGGAGCTACAAACTCTGTCATTCAAGGGAAAGCTTGGTTCTTATTGATATAAAGACAAAGCTTTGTAGTGTAAGCCACATGTTGGAACATACAGGAGTTTCTTAATAACGTTCTTAAATCCAGTTATCATTATTAGAATTAGGAAAGTAGTTGGCTTGTTTATGAAGGTAGATTCAGTTATGTTCAAAACTAATTTTTCATAATAAGAGCATACAGATTTCAAGAAAGCATACTACTCAATAGACAGATGTTTATCTGTCTATTGAGTAGTATGCGTTCTTTTCAACATCCCTCCAGAATTTAGAGCCAACACATAGAAAAAATCCAAAATAAAGTTTAAGGGGAACATTGAGCTAGATATAAATCCTGATAAAAACTGAGAAAAGCCTATGGAATTACCAAGAATAAATATAAATAGAAACAAATGTCAAGAATGGGGAAATAGGCAATACAAGAGTGGAAAGACCTGAGATATTATATGCATATACAATGTATATATTAATAAAATATGACATTTCCTCTGTTGTATGAAGGGGCCAATTTTTTAGTCAGTCTAGGGCAACAGGACAGTCTGTTGCCAAAAAACTGAATACTGATGTGGGACTGTTATTGTACAGTCTAGGTGGCAAAGAATATTAATGTACTTAAACCATGTGTACGTGCGTGCACACATGTATATATACATATGTAATTATATATTTCATGAATACATGAAGTACATTCTTAGTATTTAATAAATTCAATTCCTAATAAATTTTAATTTTTAAAAGCAGGGCTGACAGATGGTTCCTGAGCGTTCATACAGACACATTGCCTCGTGCTTACCATGGACTGGTGTGCCTTAACAACTTAATTTACATGATAGGAGGATTTGATGGTGATGATCACTTTAATACAGTACGATGTTTTGATCCAGTCAAAAAAGAATGGAGTGAAAGAGCTTGCATGTATCATGCAAGATGTTATGTTAGTGTTTGTGTCTTAGGTAACTGACAGTATATAAATTAATTTTTATTTAATATTATGGAATATATGTAATTTAAAATAAATAATGGATGATAGACATTAATTTAGAAAACCTGGTATAAATTTATTTAGTCAGGATCTGGTCGATGTGCCAAATATATCTCCAGTATTACTTGCAGATTTTTCAGGCCAGGGGTTTTAATGAATGTTTAAGGTGGTCCAGTAACAAAAAAAAAAAAAAAGGTAACTTTAACCAGCACAATTAGGGCTCAATCTACAAGTTTACTGAAAAGGAAAGCATCTACAACTAAAATATACAGAGTAGCAGTTTACAAGAAAATAGAAAACTTGCATGAAAAAATAGTAATTATTTATATTTATTTCAAAAATTCACAGCTAATTTTTTTTTATAAATATTGCTTTACCAGCTATGTTAATAAAAAGTTAACTATAGCTTATTATAAATCTTTGAAATAATTAAAATTGTTTGAAAAACATTCTCAGCATATTAACAATAGAATTCCTAAAAGATTTGGATAAATGGAAAAAATAAAGCAAATTAATTCCATTATCACAGAAGAAAAAAAGTATTTTTTATACTTTTCTTGAAAAAAAAAAAAAAACTGGCTGGAAGTAAAATTTAATGGTTGTAACTCCATAACCATAACATCTGTATGGATAATGAAATTAATTTGAGAAGTAAATAATAATAATAGCTGAATAACCTAGCTTCAGCTTTAATTTAATGGCAAGACTGAATTACTAGCTAGCTGGTTTCTGCAGCAAGTAGTGAACTGTCCTCAACTACCCATAGAAGTATGGGTAGCTGAATCCTTTAAAAACTGATAGGAAAATTATCTTGACACAAATGTTTTTTTGTTAATGGTAAAATATATTTCAATTAATTTTAATGCAAGTTTTATTAAAATTTATGAAAACTGATATGGAATAGAAATGGACTTGTTTGACAATTGATACTCACATTGAGCGAGAAGTAGCAGGAATACTACATGCACAGCTGCCAACTCTCCCCAGATAAAATAGGTGCCCCTATGAGCAACTCTTACCATTAATGATCATGGTTAATGATTGTTAATCATATTCATCTTGAAAGATTAGGAGCCCCCTAAATATGTAATCAAATAATATATTCTGTGTAGCAATTAATTTTAATGTGGTGCTTTTGCAAAATTTACTATCTGTAAATTTCATATTGAAGCGCACTGATATCCTGGTTTTTAAGAACTATTTGCAAAATTTGAATCTTGTAATATGTTTTTGTATTAACTTCATGTAACTGCCTTCTTTTAACTGTTGCAAAAGTTTTTCTGGAAGTAATGTCTGAATTGATTCTTTTTATATGTGCTCCAGTCTGTTTGATGATGCAGTATTTAACACAATTACTGTATTTAATCTGTACACTGTTGAATTCTCTTATCTATCATTTGTAGTTTTGAAAGCACCTCTGTAACTTTATTTTCTGAAAATTTTTATGCGAATTTTGTTACATTATACAATCTTTAGTAAAAAGAATAGTCACTTATTCTAAAAAAAAAGATATAATCTTCTACCAAACTAGACAACAGAACTATTTTTTTACCTCAACACAATGAATTTTTAAATACAAAATTTTTTATAAAACCCTGGTATTTCTTGAAGCCATTCAACTTGTTTATAAATCAAATTTCAATAAACTTAATTATTAAATCAAGTTTTAATAAAACCTTCTGTATTGAAAGCTACTTCTTATTTTTAGTGTGTTCATACACCTTGAGATTATTTCATAAGTTTATACTTAAAATAATTAATAATCGCATCTGTTTTTTATCTTATAATCAAGTTTTGTAATGTTGCTCTAATAAAGGTTTTACCCCAATTTTCCTTGATCTTATCCAGTATAATGTATTAGTACCTTCTTTTCCTTAGGATAGCATATCTACTCATCCCTAACATGATGTATATAATGTATTATTATGTACTAATCACAATAAAATATTTATTTATTCTTATTATGTAAATTATTATTATATAAATAATTATTTATAAAGTGTTTTTTTATTTTTTGTAGAAGGTTTATTCATACATAATAATGAACACAAAATATTTATTTTGTATTGATTTAGCTGCCTTCGGAAATAATAAAAAATTATTTTAAACATAAATGTTGTTGCTTTTATTCCTTGTATTCTGCCAATCGACATGTTTATTTTATTTTATGAATGAACTCTTGCACGAGTTTGATTTATGGACAACCTTGAAATGGTCAGTAAACATAGTGAAATATGTGGCCTAGCTGCCTATTTGTTTAATATGACAGACAGTGAAAGAGAGAATTAATTTAAGAGATGAAACAGAGATATCTACTTAAATTCCTACTACTACTACTCCGCTATCTACTATTATTAAACATCCCTGACTACTTTTGTCAGCATATGTGACAATAAATAATATCAACTGACAAATATTTAACGCATGATAAATATTTGTCAACTGCAACCATGTGAGATTTAAAACTAATATTTTTAATTTAGCACACTATAACTGATTTGTAAATTTAAATTCGATAAAATTTTTCTTTTATTAATTCTTTTAAGTTAGTAAATGCTTTATAACTTACTAGATATTACTTTATAACTTTTAGTAGATCCTTAATTAGTTTACCATTTCTAAAATATTCTTAGGCTGAGGATAATAAGAAACAAGTGTAAGCTTTCATATGAACAATGACTGATGAATCATTGGAAAAATGACAGCATTATTAGATATTTAACTATCTTAATATTTTAAAGGAGAAATGAAATAATATATAAGACTGAACTTTGTGGAATACAAAGTTTTCCTAAAAGTAACCAAAATATGCTGTATCCAATTTCTCCTTTAATACGTTTAACACATTTTCTTATTGATTTTCAAAAATTCATATATTTATTATGAAACAGTATTCTAAAATATTTTATTATAATGTTTATTTTTATTTTGTATTACAATGTTTTATTACTCTAACAGTACCCTAAAAATGTTTTTAGTTTGACAGAAAGAAATGCTTTTATAAAGAAAAGAATAAGAAATTCTGTTTAACACAAAGAAATAAAGTTAAACATTTTTACAGATGGAGAAATATATGCGATGGGAGGGTTTAATGGTCGTACAAGAATGTCTTCTGTAGAGAAATATAATCCAACTAAGAATCAGTGGGAATTGATGCCATCTATGAATAAACAGAGATCTGATGCCAGTGCAGCAACGTTAGGAGGAAAGGAAAGTATTAAATACTCCTTTATAGTAAAAAATAAATAAAAAAATTTAAATATACAAAAAATATATTTTTTAGATTAATTTATTTTACATGCTTATTTTAGTAAAGATAGTTGGGATACAGAGAAGCCAAGTGAATTGTATTACTGAATAGCTCCCTTAATAACAAAACAGTACACAGTACTTATTATTGTTTAACATCATGGTTATTGTTATCATTAAAAACAAAGTTATTCTATTAAACAAATGTGAATAATTATTTTAATAATAATTTTTAATGGTGAAGTAAAAATAATTAATGAACAAAATATTTTTGCACTCTATATGGATGATAAACATTTGTGAACATAAGAAAGATGCCAGACACAGTTAATAGATATAAAGGTTATTATTATTATTCACCTAACTACACAGAAACACATGTTCTTGTACAGTACAATAACAGAATTTTTTCCTTTCCTTATCCTTAATTCCTTTATTTTTGGATAGAAACCATACGAATTGAGTCGGCTACTTAAGACAACTTTTAATAGTTATTTATTATAGTTCAAATTCTAATTACTGTCGGACTAAATGGTTTCATGATTTTCACTGTAACAGTTAATATATACATGGGATTGTGTTGAGCCATCATAAGATAATTAAAATGAAATTTAATTTTTATAAATGTTTTATATTTATTGTATTAAATTTATTTTTACATTAAATGATTGAAAAACCAATTTTCATAATTAGATTTATGTAGCTGGTGGATTTAATGGAATGGAAGTTTTAAGTTCAGCTGAAGTATATAATCCACAAACAAGGCAATGGACATATGTAACTCCTATGGGTACTGCAAGATCTGGTGTAAGTCTTGTTGAACATAAAGGGTATCTTTATGCACTAGGAGGTTTTAATGGTACAACACGACTAAGTACAGGTATGATTAAGATTTAAATATATATTGTAAAATTTAAGTATATATTCTAAAACTAATTACGTAGGTCCGATTGAAGACTCAATATTAATTCAAGTTAGTTAAATTAATAGTTTTCAAATTAGAAAAAAATGCATTCTAATTCTTGTACTATTTAAGATATATTTTTATTTAAGAGATTTACTGTTAAAGATATGGCTAATAATACAAATCAAATTATAAGTTAAGTAGTATTCAGTTCATGGAGAACTGTAATCAATAAAAAAAGAGTTGTAAAAAATTATATATATATATGTATGTATGGCAAGTCAAAATTATGTTGCTACTCAAATAAGAGAAATATTTATTTATTAGGCATATACCAAACATGTATGATATTGAACTTTTGCAAGATTACTTTTTTGAAATTTGCAAGTGACTCATTAAGCCATTTCACAGTTTGCCACATTTACCAAATGTTTGTGGAAACTGGATCAGTAGCAAACAACTATTGAGGAAATGCAGGACACTCAAGGTTATTAGTATATGAATTAAAATGTTGCTGTTGCACAGCAAGCTGTAGAGCACATTCCTTTGAAGTTAACCAGGGCTGCATTTTTGAAACATTAATTTTTCAAAAAAACAGTGTGGCGTATCTTAACACAACCATACCAGACCCGAGTCAATGAAGAGTATCCAGGAAGACATTTGGAATGTAATGGCATTCAACGATGAAGCCACTTTTCACACAAGTGGACTTGTCAACTGGCATACCACAATTTTCCTGGGGCGCTGAAAATTCTAGTCATTTGGGAGTGTGAACTTGACTCCCCAAAGGTGAATGTTTGGTATGCTGTGACCGCCACTGGAGTGCCCTACTTTTTTATATCCCAACAGTGACATCAGAAGTATACTTAATGTTTGAGTATGCTTAATGTTTAACCATTGAACTACCACTACAAATCAGATGGGCAGGGTATTTAAATGATACTCAACCTTTTATCATAATATCTACAATAGTACTTTCATGGCAATCCGCATCCTCAATTGTAATTCTTTATAAAATCTTTATTACCAAATTACGCAATTAAACTCAAAATGACAAAACATAATTTTTAAAAAAGAAATATAATGTTAAAAATTAATATTGATTAAAATTAAAAGTTACATATATAAAAAATACATCAGCTATGATAAAATAAAATTAAATAGGATAAAAGTAAAACATACTACTTGTTTGACCAGCCAATACTAAAGTACTTAATGGTTGCATAACCATAATCTGTTTACCATAATCTAAACAGTAACAGTGTGAATGAGTACAGACAGATAGCTCTTCAGTTATGTAGCGAGTTTTGAATGACTTTTAAGGGATCTAGAATGAGAATTGTACAGCAACAAGCTGTTTATGAAAAGCTTAATTCCAGTTCTTGGGCTTGGTGCTTTAGTGGCCCTATTACTCACTGGTAGTTTTCTGTTTGAAATCTCCAAAGAAATTCAGTTTTACTGATGGTAATCCAGTTAAAAAAAAAAAAAATTGGAAAACTTTATTAAAATTTTTTGTTCAGTATTATTAAATAATACACAAGACAAAAGAGATAGTTTGTTTAGTGAAGAAGGTAAAATCAATAATGCTAGTAAGACACCATATTCCAGGTTTTTGACAGATTTACTGATGGAGAATCAGGACACTTATATGTGTCCTGATTAATAAGACAAGCATGATGTGAAACTTCAAAATTAATGAAGAAACAAAAAACACTTGTCTTGACATTTGGGTATACTGTTCACATAGATCTGAGTACTTGTGAGTACTGTATGTATTTGATCCGAGTATCAGTGCTTGAAACAATATTCTAATTACATTAAGATTTTGGACAAACAAAATCAACATATGAGAAACATGCCAGTGGTTAACGAATACTTGTCTAGGAAGAACTAAATCTACAAGATTCGACTGAGCAAACTGTGACAGAAATAAGAATTGTTTGAATCTTTTTACAAATATAAAATTGTAAAAGAAATGCTGCTAATCACAGTATATACCTCAAATACTATTAGAAATAGTGAGAAATGCATTGGTCTAATGAACTCATCATAAACCAGCTGATTCCAAAGTCGAGAATTCCAAGGTGAAATCCTAGAAAAGGCAGTTATTTTTGACAATTTGAATGCTACATCATGGATACCAGTGTTCTTTGGTGGTTGAGTTTCAATTAACCATAACATCTCAGGAACAGTCTACTCAAGACTACACTTCATTTACATTCATACATACATATCATCTTCTGGAGTAATATCTTATGGTGGTTTTACAGACTAAACAGGAAAAAAAAAAGAGAGATTAATGACGCCATTGTTACTATATTGAAATTTTTTTATTTTTAACCTCCGGAATCACCATTAAGGTATATCTTCAGAGGATGAGATGAATGAATTATAGCATGTGTGAAAAATGCCATGCCTGGCTGGGATTCGAACCTGGGACCTCCGGATGAAAGGCCGAGACGCTACCACTCGCGCCATGGAGGCCGGCATATTAAAAAATTATGTTCATTTAAATTTATTTTGATGTTCCATTGGAACACCAGATTTTTACAAATAACAAATCATTAGAAACTTTTGATGCTAACATCATTTCAAAATAGTTTGAAGACATTATACTTTATTTACACTATTTACATAAATCTAATGGACAGATTGGATTAAACATAGTTATACATTCTTAGTTTATCACTACTAAAACTAAGTTATCGGTATGATTCATTAGTATACTGATTTAAAAGAATACCTTTGTTTAACAGGGGAAAGGTACAATCCAGGCAGTCCATATCAATGGGAACAAATACCAAGCATGGCTTGTTCACGCAGTAACTTTGCCACTGTTGTAACAGATGACTTAATTTTTGTAATTGGTGGTTTTGATGGTAACAAAAAAGAAAATGATCTAAATTAAAAGTAGTTTATTAATTAGGTGTGTGTGTGTGTGTGTATTTATACAGAATGGTCCCATGAAGAAATTTTCAGGTCTGGAAACGCTTTATTTTCGAGTTACAGCTGATGAAATATTTTGCCTGGATTTCAGTTCTAATAAAAAGAAGCCCTACTGGAATTTTTGGGAACCAAATTATGGAGTAAATTCTTTACTTTCTTGTGTAATTAGAGCTGGGAAATAAATAGGATAAAACAAATCTCACAAGTATATACCCTAGTAGTTTATATGTTATCAGAAGTATAACACAAAATTCAGTGTAATAGTTTTTTAATGTTTTTTTTTTTTTTTTTTTTAACGACTAATGAATGTGTAATATTTAGTAACAAAACTTGTAGAGAATTTAATTTGAGAAACTTTTTTTTTTTTTTACATAGGAGGAGTAAAAAGCTCTACCAGCCGAAATCTGCCCGCGCAGATAACAGTGTGGGGCTCTCACCCACTAAATACC
>JAAAKQ030094413.1:0-10844 GCA_010016005.3 Zanna intricata
ATATATATTTTCTCTCTTTAAATGTTGAAACAACTAATCCATCAAGTCAGATGATATTGTAACAGGACCAGTATAACGGATCAGGGTAACGGATTTCTTCTAATTAACAAGAAAAAATAATAGTAGAAGAGGAATTCAAAAGGAACTAAAAGGGATTATTTTCTCTGAATAACAGAACAGAATAAATTGTATTTATCAGACATTTTTAGTTAGTCAGTTTCTTGACATCCTGAAGCCGCGAACTCGCGAAAATATATATAAAACATCGATCAACAGAAATTCAATTTTTTCCATCTTCTAAATTACACATTATAATACATCGAGAGGAGTTAAAAGAAATTCTGAAATAAATTTTATCTTGTAATCTATTAAATACAAAAGTCACATATCTATATCATTGTCTATTGAATGCAATACGAGTGTCCTAACGCAACAGAAGCGCACGGATACCTCTAGAATTAAGTCTTTTGGCTGACAGCATATCAACTTATCTATAGCCTGGTTCATATCTTCATTAGATCGGAAATTTTTATGACTTCTTTGAGACATCAAAATTACTCGAAGCAAGGTTTGCAAATAAGATGTGTGGAAGACAAGATAACGATGTAAAGGGTTCCAACCTTATCGCCTTATCTAATGTTGTATGTGGCATGAGTGGTAGCGTCTTGGTCTTTCATCTGAAGGTTTCGGGTTCGAATTCCGTTCAGGATGGCATTTTCACATGGTAAAAAAATTATTCATCTCATCCTCTAAACCTATCGATGATTCAAGAATCTAAATAAAAAATAAAAATAAACAGAACTTTTGCTAATAAAATTACTGATCATGAATATACGACTAGTACATTGTCATATCAGCTACCAATAAAGTTGTAAACTAAAATTGATTTCACTTACATAACAAATAAAACTTTTTTAATGTTTTTCAGAGTGTGATACTTTTCTCTTCATTTCTTTTTTGTAGAGATCTGTGAATAAAATTTTTCTCTTTATAGAGAAAAAATGGCACATTTAAGGTCTACAAAAGTTAATGTAACTAAGGTTATGGGATGTTGTATACTTACATTAAGACTTCTTAGCAGATGTTCTCCTTTTATAAGTAGCCTCAGGTACATGTCAGAATTAAAGTCCAACAATAATCGGCTAGCGTATTGACACACCATATTTGCCTTTATAATGATTTTCTAACATACAAATATCTTGGTGGAAATATGTTCATTGTGTCCCTCACTTACTGCCTCAAGGTTTGGCAGAAAAACTCCATATGTGAATACAGGAAATGGACTTTTAGTGAAATATTACATTGCATAGATCTGAATGAATTTATTAGTTTATCTACAATATCTAGGTAATTTTTTGATTAATGAACACAGAAAAAATTTCCACAAGTGTCTTTAAATGTTGTCAAGCAGTGAGTTTTTCATCGGTCAACAAACCGATTTTTAACAGAGTTAAACATTTATCTCTGACTGGTTCCTTTATTTGTGGGCTGACAAAAATCCCATCTTGAATTTTTGCTTCACTTACTTTTGGTAATTTTTGTCTTTGAACAAAAATCCGTGACTATTCTTCATAACTTTTGCAAAATGTTTTTTTTTATCCCGGTTTGATAAGAAAAGAGCAATAAAAATATTTTTTCTTGTTTACCTAGGAGACTCAAGAATAATGTTTAGTCACCAGGAGCTAAACGTTTTAGTTCTTTCCATTGTTTTACTGCATAATACTGATCCCTAAGCTCAGCTGACCTGTTTGCAAATAAAACAATAGTATTTTGTATCTCTAAGCCCTAAGTGCATACTTAACGAAAGAGCTATTAATTTTAAATTTCCACACATGTTCTGACTATGACTTTTATAACTTACTTTTTCAATAACAGTTTTAATATTAATTCTTTAATGGATCAGTACAGAAAGATATTTATTAATACCGTGAAGCAGAACTGCTTTTAAGCTATACTTGGTGGAGTCAAAGAAAATGAGCCACTCCTCAAAGTTCATGAATTTCTTCTAATTGTAACATAATCTCATCAATGTTCTTATAGAAAACTAAGTTATTTTCTTCGGAAAAGTATTTATAAAAAACTTCCTGTCAGCTGCAATAGCCTCAGATTTTTGTATATTTTAAAGTAAATTCCAGTCTTGTAATCTTGAGCCTAAAAGTTCAGCTTGTTTTTTGATAAATTTTAATCTTTTACAGTCATTTATCTCACCACAAAATACAAGATGTGGCTTACTGGATTGTCTTCTTCCATTATGTCTGCTTCTTCATTGCTGTTTTCATGAAACAAGTTTTCAGGAACCTCGGGAACCGGGATCTATTCACTTTGAGCTACAGGTCTGAGTCTAGATAAAGGTTAGATTACAATATTTTTAGACTTCTTAAAAATTACAGATGAATTAGTTAATCAGAAATAGCAATCAGTTATGTGATCTTTTGGTTTATGCCAAACAATAGAAACACCAAATGGTAAGGCCTTTCGAGTGCTTTCTAGCCATTCTCTTAAGTCAACTGTAGAGTTCGTACATATTATATGAGAAGCCCATGTCCTGATCATTGATTTCACAGTCCAGTTGCTCCTAATCATTTGGTTTGTATGCCATGGGAGCAATTACAGCTTTAGTTTTGTTTTATTCTGATTTGACATCTGATATAACTTAATTTATAACATAATTGTGCATTTCATATCATCCACAACTGTTGCTCACAATATAACCATAGATTCTATGTTGAAAACATAAGTGTGCTTACTGGAACAGTTCTCTTAAAACCCATCATCAACATTTTTTTCTTTGCTTGGCTAATGAGTTCTATGTCCTTGGAAGAAATATCAAATATGACGCTAGACCAAGCCATCAACACTTGTGATAAACACTTCTCGCAGTAAGAAGTAAAAATTTATAATTAAGTTTTTACTTTATACAATTGTATCTTTGACCAGTTTTTAATTGATGTATAAGTAAAATGTATCTTGGTTTAAAAAAATCATAAAAAGCACAAAATGTTGCACACATTGAAGTCAAATGTAATAATGTTTTAAGAAGAAAGCAGATTAAAGATACTACAGTATGGACAAGATCAACATATACTATATTTTCTTTAATACAGACACAGAGGTGTGATGCACTTTAAAATCAATCATTGCCAAAAAACATTTCAAATATCCTGCTGCACAACCAACATAACAAGAAAACCTACATTGATATGATGCTTCTCAAAATTAAATTAAAATCTGAAGGCTGTCTATTAACACCATTTTGGCATGTAACCATAGTTTCATTATTTGTATGAATAATAAATTTTGATTGCAGGTGGTACGATCCCAAGAACTTTTACAGCATTTCAAAACTGACCGGTTCTTTGGTAGTATTTGCACTGACAACACAATATTCATTGTTGTTGACGTCACAGAATTATCTACATTTTAAATTTTGTTTTCATTCTAATATACTACCAAAATGTTTAAACACTGAGCTCTGCTGAACAATTCAGTAAGGCAACTAAGACTTTAAGCATGTTAAACAAATTGCATTTAGAAGAATTTAAATGAAATGCAGTATCATACTATAAAGATATCCAAACAATAGTTAAAAATGACTGGTAAGTTAACAAAACTAACTCAAAATACTTCTATTAGGGGAAGAGTCGGTTATGTTATATTGCTGTTACCATATCAAATTTCATGAAGTATACAATCTGATGTACCCTAGTGGTTACTTTTTCCTTGAAGTGAATTACTCTGTACTTGTATGATTCTCATTTGATAATTGCATATACAATAAAAAAAGAATATCTTAAAACATAATTGAAGGCGTGGTCTTGTCACTGATTGGATATTATTATATTAATGTGTCGATATTGCATTCTTACTATTAAAATCTGTTTTTTATTTTTATACAATAAAGAAATAAAATGGATTAAAACAGAATGTGAGTATTATTTATTTATGTGAAACAAACATTTGTTTGTTTCTGTTTTTTGGTTAAAAAAACAATTATAGAAGAAATTGACAGATTTTCAAATGTTTACCGGCCAAGTAAACAATCTGGAACACAATGAAATAAAATCCCCATTTTAATGAATTATTCTAACTACTTCTACTTATTCCATGCAATCAATGATTTATGCTCAGTAGGCAACTGCCTTTTAAATCCCCCACAACATTTGCAATGGACTAAAGGAAACTCCATTCTGAAGATGGATGCGTTAAAAGTACATATTAATTATTTTAACTGTAAACACATGAAATAATGTTAAGGTTATATGTAGACATTAAACACAAAAAATAACTACAAAATAAATCACAATACTGAAGGTATTAATGAAAATTACGTGAAGACATTTATGAACATGTTGAAGAAAGATGCAAAAAATTCAGATTTTTTTTTTAATTAAAAAAAAATCTGTTTAAATATTAGCTAGTAAAACTGTTTATATAAACGAAAATCTTTTAATGTATTTTAAATCATTTTGGCTTTGATGAATATCTTAATATTTATATTATGTCAAGTAACAATGGATAGCAATGTACCATCCTACCTAAATTATACACTATTTAAAGCCATTGTTCTGAATATCTATATAAAATAATTACATGAAAATCACATTATGAGAAGAAAATGCATATATACTACTAATGTCAATGCAAGAAAATGACATAAGATTTATTTAACATGAATTAGGATGTACAATGTCTTGATATATCTTTTACACATGGGTTATTTAATACAATGCATGTAATGAAAGACGAAGCCTGGCTTTTAAGCGCATCCCTCATCAGTAAAAATTCATAATAATTTGATAGATGGCTCATTTTAATATTTTCTCCATTTATCCTCTCCTAAAATCATTTCTCTTCTTTGATCTTCTTCACTTTATGACCTTTTGTTAGAATTTTCTCTTCTATAATTATTGGTTATCTGGAATTTTCCCCCCTCCTCCCACACTCACCTTTAGATCAATGATACAGACTGGAGTTTGTTTTTAGGAGCTCATATGAATAAAATATTAACGATCATTTTATTATTAACTCTTGGAAGATGGATACCGTCTACTAACCGAGCCTGTAGTTAAAGTATGCGTCCACCATCCTCATATCAATCTAACAAATAAGATTGGTCTTATAATTAGTGAAATAAAATAAACTACATATTAAAATAATAGAAATAACTCAGGGATAAACTTCCTATGTTAGGTGGATTGTCTAATATGTAACTACTAAGTCTTAAAAGTAAATGATGAGGGTGGTATTAGCTTCTCTACTTTTCAAAACAACTTCCCACAGGATGCTAGTTTTTAACATTTACAACATGTATTATTTTGCTATGTTCTTATTCATGATAGGCTGCAATGAAAATTATGTTGTGTGAATTACTTAATAATAAACTAACCCGAATTAAATAAAAAAATTTTAAAAATTCATTCTTGGGCCCACTTTTTATTATTTATAACAATAATCTGTTAAGGAGGATAAAGTCATCTATATAAAAAATACTAGTTTGTTCATCTGAGGTATAAATAATGATCGTTTGCTTTTTAACATAAATAACTCCATATAGTCAATAGTAGATTATTTCAATAAATTGTTTAAATATTATTAAACAGATATCTGTAATCATGAAATTTAAAACTAAATCTAAAAATGGAAATATGTGTATGAATGATTCAGAGATTCAGTTCATAGATGAAGGTAAGTTCCTCAGATTAAATGTTGAAAGCAATTGACCTGGTATGTTTATACTAATTATGCGGTAAATAAAGTAAACTTAGAGTATTAAGTACATGTATTGAAACAGAATTATAGGTAGTGTATTATAGTGTGATATTCCTGAAATATTTTCCAGTCATTATGGGAGGTGTTGCTGGATAAACATGGTAATCAAGTCCCTTCTTGGAGAATGTGAAAAATTTACAAGTTATTTAGTCTATGGAATTGTTTTTGTCTTTCTGACCATGTTTTAATTCTTTCTAACTCTACAAAGTGTCCTGAAATAATACCATCCGATACCAAGGTAAGAATAACATCAGTATCTGAAGATAACTATAAAAGTAACCATAAGTATTCTGACAAATTTTTATACTTGGTTTAGTTTGCCATTTAAATGTTGATCACTTTACATAACTTATTATACTTTGACCATATACTAAAAAATTCAATTAATCATTAAAAATTTAATTTCTTCTTGACTTCCTCTCTTCCATTAATAAAATTCACTTGAAATGATATTATACTAATAATTTTTCTTACTTTGTTTAAGTCTTTTAATAATATAAAATATTTTCACTTTATCTATTTTTAAATTTTTGTTTCTTCAATTTCCTTTTTGTCTATTGTTTATCCAACACAGAAACATGACTATGTTTTGTTCTTGTATCCAAAAACTATTAAACATCCTTGAATACACAATATTTATTAATTTTCTACATTACATTTTATGTCTGTTTCTCATGGCTAGTCCATATCTTTTAAGCTGCCATGTACATTAAATTTTTTATTTAATGTACATGGCAGCTCAACAGCCTGGTTCACGATTGGTGCATGGTTCAACCAGTTGTTAAAGATAAACTTTTTATGAAGTATAGGTTTTATTAATCCACTCGTTTCAATAACTCGCAAAAACGATAGTAAACAAACATTACAAACAGCTGATGAACTACTAGATGCTTGGTACCAGAGCAGTTACTTTCTGGATGTACAAAGAGTTCAGAGTGCAGCACGTTCTAATGAGCATCTTTATGTGCGTGGTACTAGTCAACTAAAGGATCGAAGCTGAATTTAAATATGCACTAAAGCCTACTGTAGCAGCCGAGGTCTCCACACCTCTGCCTCGGTCTTCCCAACAATCTTCTACCAATCATTTTCTCTCATCTCACTTCCTGCATCATGGATTCATTCTTCTTCCTCAGAACATGGCAGATTTGTATGAAATTTTGTATATGCATGATATATACTACACCTAGCCTACAAACAGTTATGATACTATACACACAGTTCAATATTGCTTGTTGAACCCAGGTTACTTTTGAGTCTTGTCCACACTAGTTTGTAAGTGTTAACAAAAATTAATTAAGAAACCTAAAATTTACCCTGAATCCTTTGCATACTAACCATTTTGCTATATTTAAGATTTTCAGTTCAGCTGATATCTTTTTAATCACACCTAATTTAGATTTTACCTCGGATAAAATTACAGTTGATTCATTATTACAACTTTTAATAAAACCAAATTTAGCAAGAGACAGAATTTTCAGCCTCTCCCAACTTTTTTAAATTTTTTAGTCACAAAGTTACTTTCTAAAATATCAATTTCTGTAATTTAAAAAAAAAAAACAGAACCTCTTTTTTATGATATACTTTTGAGTATTTCTGATTGATTACTTTTAATCAGTTTTTTAAAATTATTTTAAATCATTTAAGGTAAAATGTTAACTGATATGAAATGTTAACAATTACTTACTATCAAAAAATATATAAATTTATGTTACATTATTCACGGTTTATTAGATTCCATGCATTTATATTTTATACTTTCATGGAATCTAATCATGAATGATCCATAATCAAATGATTTAGCCTGTTTCTACACTTGATATAATACCAATTAATGTATTGTAATGATTAAATCTTAAGAAGAATTTTCAATAGAAAAAAACTCAAAATTTGAAAATATTTTAAATTTTAACTTCTACTTATTATTTCTACATATATTAATATATGTTATGTCCATTTTAATATATAAAAATTATAAATTTGTGAAATAATGGTAAAGAAAATATTTTAAGATAAAATATAAAAAAAATCAGTACAAAAAAAATTCAGACTGTTAAGTGAAAATGAGTTTATATTAATTAATATTTATACATATACATATAATTATATTTATACATTAAACAAGGATGGAGGAAATCAATTTTTTTTTTAATAAGCTTTATTTATAAATATATTATCTAAATAATATCGGGTTTTTAAAGGGAAACAATTTATGTTAAGTAAAGGGATGAATGGAAGAGAAGGAACTTTCCTGCATGCCAAAGTTTTCTATTGCAGTAGAGGTGAAACATTTCTTCATATATTTTCTTTATAAATTTTTTTTTACAGGAGATGTTAGATTATAATATTAGCATTTAAAAGTATAATATTAAAATAATTTTGGTTCAGTGCGTTATTTAAAATAAATTTTATATTAAGTTTGTTTTACAATGTAATATTGCCTGGATTAAAAACAATTATTACTCATGAATGATGTAGTCTAAATTTATATATTTAAATACATACAAATTTATTTACTTTTTGTTAGTAAATAATTGTTAACACTTGATATCATTTAACACAGATGTGTATTTTTTTTTTAATGATTTAAAATAATTAGAAAACCACATTATAAAAGGTCCTTACTTTTGGTCTCAAGTCCCTTATTCAGAGCTGAGCTTTTCCTTCAAAATTCTGAACTGGTGAATTAAACCAAAGAAAATTTTCATACAATTGTATTTGAACTAACAGTAAAAGTTTCTATGTTAAATCTCAGAAGAGACAGTGTTTTTGCAAAACATTTTAATTGGTTTAACAATCATAGTGAATTTTAAAACTAAGATAAGCAAATTTCTCAGTCATGATAGCTAACAACAAGAGTTGGTAGAAGGAAGCCACCAATTTTAATATTATCATAACAAATTTGAAAACTTCCCACTATTTCTATTATTACTAAAGTAAACTATTATTAAAAGGCACCTCTATTTTTTTTTTTTATATTTCTGCATCATTTATTTAATCACCAAAAGAATTTGTTTTGAAAAACATTTTTTTAATACTTTTAATTCAATATATCTGTTTTTTCTTTCCTAAAAAAAGGTATTTTCAAAATTTCATTATATAAAACTCATGTGTTCAACTGGAACTAAATCAGCATCTAACCCAGAAATTTCTTTTGTTTTAAATACCATCTGGTGACTGTATCAGGCAAAACTAAAGGTAAACTTAACCTTAGTCCTGAACCTAAAAGTACCAATTACTGAAGAGGGAAAAAGATTATTTTTAAAAGTAAATCCTTTTTTCAATTCTATGCCCCGGAGGTATACTACACTCTGTCCATTTTTAACAAAATTGAGTTTTGTCACTATGTTACGTTTCATCTTTTGCTCTTTCTAGTGGTATACTGCACTACATTCAGATCCTAATATTAACAGAAATAAGACTCATTAAACAAACATTATGTGGTTCTTTTATTTGTGGTATAGAGTGTCATATGCATATAGTTTTTCATTCTGAACTGAGAAATCTATTTTTATACTATATGCACATGATGTTGTGTACTTCTGGAAAGGATTCGATGTATGCAAAACCATATGCACTTACATCTTTAAACCTGTGAAAACTAGAATTTTTATAAACTTATATGCACTTAGTGCTTTATACCTCTTATCAATATCTTTGCAATGTGAGTTTGTTGAAGATCATTATTGCTAACACAGTGTAACTCATATTTTGTTTTGTCTTCAGAATATTCAAGATGTGTAATTATTGTCATATATGCATCTTTGTACATGTCTAAAATGAGTTTACACTATTCTTCACAGCTTTGTTGGGACATGTTAATTTCCAACAGTTCATTGCAATATTCAACAGATCAAAGTGTAGTATTGTTTTCATACGTGATTATTCTTTTGAAACATATTTTATTACTTTTATTCTCTGTAAGTTAATGTTATTTTTTTTTTAATAATGAGTGATAGTGATAAAGTGTATTTTATAACAAGAGCTGACAAAATTATGAATTATATAGAGGAACAACAGAAGGAAACTCACATGGTTTCCAACAAAGGTGAATAGAACAATCAAGTTTTAATTGTAATAAATTATAATCTTCAAAATTATGATCTTCAAAACTAATGTTCTCTGTACAATGAATAAATTAAAATATTTGTTATCTTTTTAGGAATAAAATAATGGTTAGTTGAATTGCCAAAGCTCCAGTGGTCTGCAACTTATGATGATTCATGTAGTTATTTATAACTTGTATCAATCAGACAACTTAGTCGAAAACAAATAAATTGGTCGCCTAGGCTTTGGACCAGTTGTGAGGTCATAATGTGGCATATATGTAGCTTTGGTCTTAGGTTAATTATGTAAGGATAATGTTTTAAAGGACAATTCGAACATAAAAAAAAAAAAAACAATAAAGAAAGAAAACAGTGTTTCCTTCAGCGCACTGTTTTGTGATAATTTTGTACCTAAGTAACAATATAACCAGTTCATTTAATAAACATTTCATTATTAATAATTATAATGATAGCTTTTTTAAAGGATATATCATTAAAGTAAGTACTTTCGCGTAAAAAATGCTTATATTCTTGGTATTTTAAGAAGATTCTTTTTCGCAGGATAAACTAATGAATTCACAGGACACATGTGTAAATTGGACCAATTATATATTCTATTTATTGTTCACAACACAACAGTCCATGTTTACATTAATTTTATTCTATTTACAAGCTGTATCACTCCCAATTACAATTTTTTTTTAATTTGAACTGAAAAATGCTGTCTAAAACATAAATGGCTATATGCTGTATTAGGTAATTTCTTCACTTTAAATAAATTTATTAACTTAATTAGTTATCGAGTCATAAATATTTTGGGATATTTATTTTATGAAGACCTTTTCTGTTTATTTTTTAGGCATAGTAGTTAATTAAGTAGTGATAATTATTATGCAACAGAATTACACTGTTTTGCTGATTACTGTCAAGATTCTGCTTTATTTACAGAAGGTGATATTTCTGAGAAGCACATTCATGAACCTGATAAAAATAACAATGTAATTGAATATTCACATTCAACTGGAGAAGCAG
>JAAAKQ030094424.1:0-33162 GCA_010016005.3 Zanna intricata
GTACAAGACTACAGTTCATTCACATTCATACACATCATCCTCATTCATCCTCTGAAGTAATACCTTACAGTAGTTCCAGAGGAGGCTAAACAGATAAAGAGAGAGAGTTTACACAAACATACTGTAAAAAAACAGCTGTATACCAACAAAAAATTTTATTAAAAAATATAATTTAGGTACTCAAGGGATCTCAGAACTTCAAGAAAAGCAGAAATCTGTTAAGACCTGTAGCAGTTTATTCCTTCTGTCATGAATAATAATAGGAAGTTAAAAGAAATGGAAAAGAATAAATGATAATTATGGTAATGTGAATTATTTAAAAAAAATTAAATAACCTTGGAAATACAAAACATTTGTAAAAAGAATTTGTTTTAACTCTTAAAGAAATTCTTATAGGAAAGAGATTAAAATTGTTATCTGCAAGAATTTTCTACGTTTGTTTGTAAAGTATTTTTCCCTTCATTAAGGGGAAAGGAGGGATGTGTTTTAATTGTTCTTTTTAACGTGTGTTTGTTTATTTTACAGGTTATATTCCATCCAGTATTTAGTTTGGCTGTTTCAGCGAGTGAAGATGCCACTATAAAGGTCTGGGATTACGAAACTGGTGAATACGAACGTTCTTTAAAAGGACATACAGATTCTGTCCAAGATATCGCGTTTGATCAATCTGGAAAACTACTAGGTATTCATATATATTGTTTTACTGTAAAATTACAAATGTTATTTATTTATATTGTTAATGAGACAATTAAATTTAATAATTTGTAATGTTTAATATGGTCTATTTAAAACATTAATCTTTTGTTGTGGAAGTTTTTGGTGGATTAAAATCTAGCTGTGTCAGTTGAATTTTATATTATTTTGTTTTTTGCTTCTCTCGTCTTGTCATTTTTAAAATCATTGAATTCTTGTTCTATTCATATTTTGTCTAATCATTTATCATAAATAACAAAGCATAGAATGTGTATACTTAAATAATCTTGCAATACATTCCTTACACCAAAGTATTTTGAAGTTAGTTTTTTCCTAGTGGAAAGATCATTATAATTTATAAAAAACAAAAAAAAATCTGGGTATTTTCTGATCGAAGAAGGATGGAACATATTTAGGAATAATTTTGGAAAAAGTTTTAATAAAATTCTTTTCAGATATCAAGAAATGATATTATAGTTTCTGACTTTGAGTGTTTGTAGAAAATAGAATTTTCATTTCATAAAATGACTCTAAAAATGTTATGTTTTCTGGTGTTGTAACTATAACTCATTCATTTGATAGCTGGACCTGCCCAGAAAATTATGAGCCAAAAACATTATGTTTAGGTTTAATGGTCCGGCAGAAAGAAGTATTATAGTCCCTCTATTTGTATTTTTTTCCCTTTATCAATCCTAATTTTATTTTTTTATGTCAATTCCAACTGTATAATGAGTGCTTATGCCATTTTGGTACATTGATTTATCCAGTTCTTTAAAAAACCATCTTTGGTTGCAGTAACTTCATTAATGACCATTTATCACTAGTGCATGTTCAACCCATTTTTAAATTCTGTGACCCTGGCATTTAACTGTTGTATTTGTGAAGAGTATCTAATGTCACATCAAGCTCTTACTTAATTTCCTTTGCACTTTTAAAAAAAAGATATTTAATTGCTACATGAATTTTCACTTTTTCCATTTTTCAAAAAAGTCCCAATTATCCACTTGAACACTAAATATTATATTAAGTGATGCAGTGACTTGAAAATCTTATAGTAAACTAGTGAAGAACTGAATCATGCAAAGCCAACAAGAAATTAAGAGTACTAATGCTGTCTCTGTAAGGTCCAGAACTTTTCACCCTCACTCTTGTACAATAACACAGTAAAAAAGTAACTGATGAAGTTTATCTGAATAATATATAAGTTAATAAAATTTACTTAAAATGAAAAAAAAATTAATAAATAAAAAACAAGACTGGCTATATATATAATCAAAAGTTTAAATATTTTATTAAGTGATGTAGTGACTTGAAACTCTTATAATAAACTAATGAAAAATTGAATCATGCGATACCATCAAGAAATAAAGGGTACTAATACCGTCTCTGTGTAAGGTTTAGAACTTTTCACTCCACCCTCGTACAATAACACAGTAAAATTTAACTGATGAAGTAAGAGAAATTTATTTACATTCTTGCCATAGAATGGATTTATATAGTTTTTCATCATTTATATGACTTGTGTATGGCATGATTTTCTGACTACTTGATTATATTGACACTTTTATTAAAAATAAAATAATTAATGATAAATTAATTTATTGTTCTTTAATTTCATCATTAATTCATAATTGGTATACATCTACTATTCTTTATATACTATGTTCAAAAATAATCAGCTTGAATGTAAACTCAGTTCAATTTTTAAGTCGGTTGGTGCGGTAGGATTCAAATAGATTATTGGTTTGAGTTTATGACACTTTTAATGTGGTTTTGAGATTTTTTTTTAATTGACTCTTAAAGTACTAGAAATTCACAACATATTACGTTTTATTCATAGTTATAAATCATTATGTACAAATAAGGTATGTATAAAACAGAATTTTTTTCACAACATATAAATATTGTACAGTAAATAGATTGATAAGGTATGTATTATTTATAACTATAAATAGGCTATTTTTAAAAAGAACATTACAAATAAACTATTTTAAAATAAAGTAAGTTGCTAATAAGAACATAAGTAATCATGGTACAGTGTACATCATTTAAATTACTTCATGGAAGGTAGAATATTTATTATTAAAAATATGATTACAATTTGCTTTTTCAAGAATTTTTTTGTATAAGACCTTTGTTTAGTTGTGTTGGGAACAATTACTGAAATGATTCCTGCTTTAAGTTTATCTTTTGGGATTTTTCTTTGCATTTGTGACACCATTTAAGTTGAACATGTTGCCAGATTTTTATAACATTTTTGCTTGCACTTAGGTAGAATGACATATGTAATGTTTTTTCATAAAGTTCTCTTTTTTAAAATGTTGGCCAATAAAGTTGAGAAATGCCGACTGTTGTTTGCTCTCTCTTGCTGAATTATGTGAGAGATGTACTTTCCTAATATTAACTTGTGTTGTGCATTTATTGAATATTCCAGTTTAAAAAATTGAAAAATAAAGTAATATGGAAGTATAGGGAAGTTCATTCTTGATGGTCATCATTCAGTGATGTGTATTGTTCTTAGATACAGTGATTATGATTTAATAATACAGTGAGGTATATTAAGGTCATACAAATGTTTATAAACTCCAACTCCTCTTGTCACCTACTCAGAAATTGATGTCCTTGTAGCACCTCTTTCAATGGCCCAAAACAAAAAAAAAACATTGCAAGAGGATAAATCTGGATTATATGGAGAATGTTGTAAAATTTTTCTGTAAATTTCTTCCAATTTATCATAAATGCTGACTGCTTTTAAGACCTTCATTATTGTGAAGGATCTCTGATCGGTTGGTGACATCTTTTGTTCCTACAGGCAGCTTTCACTTTGTCCAAGAACTGACAGTTTTCACATTGAGATGATCGTGAAGAAAATTGATGAGCAATTAAGCATTTCCAGTCTGAAAAGATGGTTGCGAGAACTCGCCCATTTTGATTTGGAGTCTAGTGATAGACACTTGTTTCATCTCATATGACTGTTGATAAAAAGATTATTTCCGTTTTGTTGAAATTGATTCAGGAGCTTTTGGCAAATTTTCTGTAAGGCCTGTTTCTGATTCTGCATCAAAAATCTTGAAATTCACTTATACAGACTTTGCCAAACACAAGGTGCTTTTGTGATAATGAAATAGGCACTTCCAAGACTGATACCCATTCCAAAACAATTAATTAACTGTATGGTATGTATCGTCATCTATGAGATCAAACCTTGATCAAATTTTATCATCCATCACAATTGTGTTTTAATAACCCACTTGTATTCCCAACTCTTATTTTTTACAGTTTTGTGTCCTCTTTTAAATATGCCGTCCTAGACATAAATCTGGGTATGTGACATCATATCCCCAAATGTGCATGCAGTCCATCAAAATTTTGGAGGGACACCCTCATTCATAAGAATTATTTTATAATACCTAGTACAACCAACAGTGGAATTTCTTGTTTGTCATAATGCTGCTGACCAAAGAGAAGCTAAAGCCAAGGTGGCTGGATCTTCTTCCCTTTCCACATATCCACCATCAATATCACTCTGTTTTAACCCACTCATGTTCGTACATGAGCCTTGAAAACAAATTTATGGTTGTATTTGATTGATACTCATAGTAACTAAAAGACATTAGTAACAGAATTTCACTATTAATCTAAAGGATATCTAGGTTTTCTATTATTCTAAATAAATTACTAGAAAGTTTTTCTCTGTTCATTAAGCTTTTCTTTCAGTTTTGGTTGTAATTTTTAATGATTTAATTTTACATAATATACAGAATTTCAGTTAAATATTTTTTTATCTAATTACAGATACATGTGATACTGTTATTTTTAGATGAGAAATGTCTAATAACGTAAACTTTATAATTTGTACAATCAAGTACAACTTTATATTGATGTACAACTCTATATGATGCTATGATCGATAATTGTAGAAAGAAATGAAATTAACTATTCCGTCTTCAGGAACTTAAAACTACAATATTGTAATATGTTTTAAAATTAAACTCATGTAAATGTTGTTTAATATTATAACGGTGGTCATCATAAGTTTAAAATCACATTGACCTACGTCCTGTTATTGTTCTCCACGTTATTGGGGAATAACAGTAGAGACATTTACAATCATTATTCTCCCACTGTTATCAGTGGATAACTGTGGAGACATTTACAATGACAGGACATAGGTCGACATGATTTTAAATTTATGATGACCACCGTTATAATATTAAACAACATTTACACAAGTCTTATTTTAAAACATATTACAAAATTTTAGTTTTAAGTTAGTGAAATGGAATGGTTAATTTCAAAGTGTTAGAACTAAATATAAAATTGTTGGTGGTGGATTTAATTATTTATCATTACATAATCGTACCAACAGGCCATGCTTGATAAAATTAATATACTATCTTATTAATTCCTAGTTTGTACTCTGCGTATCTGTATCAGCATTAATCTGCCATCCCTGATAACTTGGACTATTGTCATGGACTTTCAAAGTTATGAAGATTTAGTTTTTTAAAGAAATTAATTTTTTTAATTAATATTTTATAATTATATTTTTATGTTTTCTATTGACAGTTTCATGCAGTGCTGACATGTCAATAAAGTTGTGGGATTTCCATCAAGGATATCAGTGTTTAAAAACAATGCATGGCCATGATCACAATGTATCTGGTGTAACATTTGTTCCAAGTGGAGATTTTATTGTGTCTGCTTCCCGAGATAAAACGATCAAAATGTGGGAAGTCACGACTGGGTATGTAACAATAATAATTTTATTTATTTATTGTTTTTTTTTCATTACCATGTTTTTATCTGCAAAGTAGATGTATAAATTTATTATGATAAAGTTGTAAAACTAGACATATAGGTCATATAGGTATATAGATCATTACTATGTGTTAACTATTACTATGTGCAGAAAATAACATGTGGGTTAAAAGTTAATTGATATTTAAATATTAACTTTTATTTTTCTTAAGCTTTAGGCATGGTTATGGATAGACAATACACTGTTAGTTGTTAACAATTTGGTTTTTTATAGAATATTTTGATAATCACATGCTTCCTTTAAAAAAAGTATGTATTATGCATTAGCTGTTAGACAATTATCTACAACTATATGGTCTAATATCAGTGCTTGGAAGATTTTTATTAAACTATCTTATTTTATTAATTATTTTTATTAAGTTACTATTGTACAAAACATTGTTAAAGTAATCTGTTAAACTACCACAACAGAGAAAATCCAGATGCTAGATCTTTTATGACTACCATTTAAAAGAAATCTTAGGTTATTCATGAGCAGAAATAACAATTTAGTCATTAAAAAAGGTTATTGTGAAATGAAAGTTTTTTCTATAATACATAAATTTCAATAATTCTTATTAGATTCTTTTCAATCACAAAAAATTTGAATTATTAATTTTTCTTTTCAAACTTAAACAACACAAACAAAAATTAGTTTAGTGTCTTTTTAGATGTTAAAATTAAACATTATGCTAATTCATCCTTACCTAATATGTTTAATTTTCATAGTGTTATAGAACTTGAAATACCTTGATATGTCAAATATGCAAGGTATGCCTTGCAGGCAAGAAAAAATGGAATAATTTTAAACACTGAACTAAAAATTATGAGAATATATTTCAATTGCTCTATGTGTATTCAGTTATTTTTGTACAACCATTTTAATATCCTTTCCAGATTGACAATCCTTTTTTTTTTTTTGTTGAAAAGTATAAATAGTTTGTAAATTTCATTGCTGGCAATTTATTCCATAATTAATGTGTTGCATAAAAGTATAATTTTTAAATGCATTATTAAGTCTTGGCACTAGTTATTAGTAAAAATTTCTCTGGGTATCTGTTTAAAACTTCTTTAGGACTTCTCAAAGCCTAAATTTTATTGAATTTTCTGAACCGGAATTCATATTACAGGATTATGTTTAAAAGAGCAAAATAGATCGTTTTAAACCCTATTAATGGACGTAACCTGAAAAAAAAATAAAAGTGTAAGATTAAAATCATATCCAGTTTTCAAGTCTTTTAAAAATTTAATTTCCAGTTTAGATTGCTTCTTAGAAAAACTTAATAAAATGGTAATATTGAGTTAAGTTATTATATTTCAATAAATGTACAATGCAATTCGAGAATTTCAGTAAGATAACTTTACACTATTGGTAAACATTATAATGAGATACTTCATGTATTGCCTGTGCTGAAAGCAAGATAAATCATATTCAGCATATTATAAACTTCACAAAAGGCAATAAACGAAAAAAAAAAATAAAGATGATTGACAAAGACCACAGTAAAATACAATGTTTATATTTTAACACCCACTTCATATTTCTGAATGATCTATCAAAGTATAAATAGTAGACCTTCCTGAAATCTATATATTTAGTTGCATTTAAAATCTAGGAATTTATGTCCCAGCAGAAGTTCAATATACATGTTCCTATATTACATGAGGATGGTTATCAGTTGGAGAATGTTAATCATATAATTTAGTATTTGCTACTGTGAGTAAAACAAAAGGCCAGCTTCTTTTTAACCCATATTTTGCCATGTATTGATGCACTTGTCATAAAATGATTTCTTAGGTTTATAGATGCTTCTGAATCATTTATATGATTTTTGACCCTCGGGTATGATTATTTATCGATTTATGAAATGTTACAAAAATGTAAATTCAACAGGAAGGGTGTCTAAATGAACACAAACGGATTAGCTTTCAATTTTTTAAAATATTTTTACGAATATAAATAAAACTAAACAGAACAGAAATTAGTATACAATATAAATGAAATGTTTATGGTTTATTTCAGTATACAGTGAATGTATCAAGTTTTATTTTTTTTTGTTATCAGTAAAACATTTTGGGCACAAAAATACCATTATACTTTTACATTGTCAGCAGTGGGATCTTCTGTTATTTACATTTTTTTTTAGGAAGATGCTTGTCAACTGAGTGTTGCTGAGTTACTTGTTGCAGTTGAAAACACTATTGGTTGTCCAAGTCTCTGCATTTGTAAAATAGCAATTTCTTCGGTGTTATTTGTCTTCGACGATAATGATGCGGTAACTACAAGTCGTTGAAATTTGAGTTGCTTGCCTTGAGTTGTTCTTTGTGGACATATTGATAATAAAGCTTCCATGAATTTACTAAGCTATATCAAGAAAGTTTGAAAACAAAGGCTACCACCATTTTTTTCTTTTCATTGTTATTTGATAGTTGCTGGGACCATTGTCTAGTGAATCAACTCCAGCCATGTTGTGATTGTATTGCTTGATGAGATCTGGCTGCTGGATTGAAATTTTCATTTTTTTCACCTTAGAATACCTTTTTACATGATTTAGAAGTTCAGTGGACTGAAAATTTGTAATTAGGAATAACAGGAGAGTTGTCATTCCATTTTGTAATAAAAATTGAATTGATACTATGAAATTGATAATTGTATACTCCATGAGGCTCCTTGCACAAAGAACGGCAGTCTTCCAAAGGACAGTTTTGAATTCTATTTTCATTAATTGTCTGATTGTGAAAAAGCTTTCCTTCTTTAGTAAACTTAAAGTTTTATACAAATTAAAAAATTGATCAAAATAAATGCCATGCTTTCCAGGGTTGTCTACAATATGTAATCAATTTTGGACAACTGAAGCACCTAATCCAAGGCTAGAATTTAATTTGCTTCTTTTCCTTGATAAAGAGAAAAGTTCAAAGATATCCTTGTGACAAGCATAAACACCACATCTGTAATCAAAGTGCACAGGTTTTCCTTTCATAAACATTTTACAAGAATGGCGAACAAAGTATGGTATCTGATCATCTTCTGAAAAGTTGTAAACAAAAAAACCGTATTTGACAAAGTATTTATTCAGAAGATCAGTGTAAAGCTGCACTTTAGAGAACTTATTTATTTGTATTATTAAACCTATCATTGTCAGCCAAATGTAAATTTCTTTTTTATATTTATACTGCTGGTGGTATATGACTTTCCTTAATGAATATTATTGCTGCCAAAGTTGCAAAAATGCAACATTCATTTTTTCTGTCTGGGTATAGACTTTAATAATTTACAATAAGTTTACATAGAAAAACTATTGCTATTTTTGAGTACATAATAATCATTTAAAATAATATATTGTATATCAGAGTTTATTCCTATATAAGTTACGTATAGGTTATCTCAGAAGTAGCAAAAAATGATTAAATTTAGTGAACAATAACATAAAATTCTTATTAACAACAAAAACGTTTTTGCTATTATTTAATATGCAAGATTGTTATTAAAAAAACTACTTAAAAACAATAAACAAATGTTATTTAATAATAATAAACATTGCATTATCACAACTTCAACTGTATATGCGGGTTTAAATCATGTTCTCATCACTGAGAAGTCACAAAAATTTATTTGTTGATCATTTTGTTGGATTGTTGAAAAAAAAGTTTACATAATTCAGTAATATGTAGAAATACATTCAATCAATGTGTTCAGCAGACAAATAAAGTCAATTGTACAATTTGCTGTGTTGTCTATTTAGTAGTCATAACTTTTTTTTTTAGATAAGATTAAGTTGTTTTGCTTTCAAAATTTCCTTCATTTATAGAAAAAATCTCAAAAGAGCTAAAATTTCATTCAGCTTTTCTTTATTCCTTGTTTATGTATGGATTGTAAGTATCTGAACAGTTTAAATATGTGTCTGTAACAGATAAAATAATTTAAAAAAATGTTTATTCTGCAAACCTCTAGTTTTGCAGAATAAAAATTGAAAATTACTTGATAAACTCTGAAGAATTTTTTTATAAATTGAATGTACTGTGTAATTTTAGATCGCTTGAAAAATATAGTAAATTATTCCACTTTTTTTTTTTTTGTTAACACTTGTTGCATCATGAGGCACAACTATACTATTATGCAATATATATATATATTTATATGTGCTGCCTGATGGGCAGTATAGTATACCTCAATGGAATACTTTGTCTCAATGATTTTTAAAACCGGTGTTGGTTTGTAAATAATATTTATATTTGCAACAAATAATAGAATTAACCTGACTTATTTGTACAGTGCATGTTTATCATTGTGAAGTTAGTGCTGACGATTAGTGGTTGGTTTGTTTTTGAGAGTAAAACATCTCTTATAAAATGACTTTGTAATTCAAAATTTATAAAATATACAGTTCACAATTTTGGATTATCAGGAAACTAGATTCTGACTTTCTCACTCTGTAGTATTAAAAAGCTTTTAAGGAATATTTTCTCTCCAGTCTCTGTAGTTTAAAGACCAAGCAATTTAACCTGATAATATTAAAAAAATTATTGAGTTTAAGAAAAATATAATTTTATTAAAGAATAATGTGACTCCTTCAAGTGGGTATTGGACATACTGATCTCTTCAGACTATATATAGATTTTACTACTTAACTTTATTTTCAAACTCTCAAATACTTGATATTTTGATCTAATGTACTAGTTTTTTTTTCTCTATACATTTCTAAGTTGATCACCAACATATGATTATTCAATTAATGTACACAAAATAATTTTCTATCTGTATGAATTGATTTTGCAGTTACTGTGTGAAAACATTTACTGGTCACAGAGACTGGGTTCGTCAGGTTCGTGTTTCACCTGATGGTAATTTGTTAGCATCGTGTTCTAATGATCAGACAGTTAGAGTTTGGGTGACAGCAACAAAGGAATGCAAGGTTTGCTATGTTTTTATTTTTTTAAATATTTATATATGTATTCTGGAAAAAAATTGTGATTGTGCAAATTTCATTGTGTTTGGAGACATGTTATGTCAACATTGGAGTCAGGCTACCTTTGTCATTTATTACATATTTTTAGTTTATTTCATAAAATAATGAGTACTTTTAACTGTTTCCTTCTCTATTAAAGAATAGATATCTGATGGTTAAAGATTTGGAAATTATTGATTTGAAGTACATTAATGTGCCCACAAAAAAGTTAGTATTTTTAATCCTTTTTAACAATGTTGTCATATGATATAAGGAAAAATCTATAGGCACAATGTTTTTTGCTCTTCAAAATGATTTTTCCAGTAGTTTTTCAAGTTTCTATCCTCTTGTTTATTGTATTTAAATATTGCAACTAAAAGTATGAAACAGGTCTAGCATAAGTAGTTTTTTCTTTATTACCTTATATTTATGTCCTCTGAAGTGCAGTGTGTTTGATTTGGTTAGCATATTTTTAGGATTTGTATTATCTTTTGTTATTGAACATGAGTAAAACCAGCAACCAGTAAATAAGCATTCAGTAAAAATGATGTAATGATTAGTTTTTATTTTTTGTGAAGAAATTATAATTATATGGTTTTTATTTTTTTAATTTCTAAATTATTGTAAGCTTAATTTTAGCTCAGAATAACATTTTCAGAAAAATTTTATTTATTTTTTTATTCCAAAATGTATGCAT
Source organism: Zanna intricata (assembly GCA_010016005.3). Lineage (NCBI taxonomy): Eukaryota > Metazoa > Arthropoda > Insecta > Hemiptera > Fulgoridae > Zanna > Zanna intricata. The sequence continues at coordinate 11,137 of JAAAKQ030094424.1, forward strand.
TATCAGCAGCAGTGGAGGATTACATTTAAGTAAAAAATGGAATCTTTTAAAATATTTTATACCTCTTTAATTTATATTCTGATTATAGAATTAAAGGGAAGGTGTTAAAGTGTAACTAAGAATTGTACAACATCATTGAGATTGTAAAGATATGCATTCTTAATATGTTAACTGTACTAAGAATTTTGGTTTTTGATCTGCGATTGATAAAAAATTAATTTTAAGTATTACTTAGTTTTTTGTTGTCATTTATATAGGTGGAATTGAGAGATCATGACCATGTAGTGGAATGTATCGCATGGGCGCCAGAAAGCGCACATTCTGCAATCAACGAGGCAGCTGGCGCTGATAACAAGAAGGGTGCTTACGAAGGACCCTTCCTTATATCTGGCTCACGAGACAAAACACTGAAGGTTTGTGTTTATTACTTTTTTTACGATTAGTATTATGTACTTTTTTATATAGGGTTTTTTTTTTCCTTTATTGCACTAAGCAGCATTACTTCCTATTGACAATTAAAAAAATGTACATGCTATTAGTTAATTTTTTCAATTCCACCATCTTTTTTTATGTTTTTCTGTTGTTATTGTGTAATTTTGAAGAATTTCAATTTTTTTTTTTTAACCCTGTAGGACTTATTTATACGGAGTTTCTTCACTGTACAGTTATTGAAAACTTCCAGTTTTCATTTAGAATATTTTAAATATATGTATATATATGAAAAAGCTTTAATAAAAATTTATAAATGTCATTGTGATTAAATATTATTGAAATCTACATCCTATATGTTTTTTAACCTAGTTTAAAAATCATAATAGAAGAGTTATAACTTGTTAAAAAAAAACCTGGTGACAGTACCAGGCAAGGTATCAGATAGATTACATCATGGTTAAACAACGATTTAGAAATAAACTCCTCGATTGCAAAGCATATCCTGGAACAGACATTGATAGCAACCATAATTTAGTGATAATGATATGTAGATTGGGGTTTAAAAACCTGAAGAAAAGGTGTCAAATATATCATTGGAATTTAGAGAAGCTTGAGAAAGAAGAAGTATAAAAGAATTTTGAGGAGGACATCGCAAGAGGTCTGAGTAAAAACGATAAGGTTGAAAATATAGAAGAAGAATTAGAGAATGTTAAAAAAGAAATTCTTAAATCGGCAGAAGTTAATTTAGGCGGAACAAAGAGAACTGGTAGAAACCTTGGATACTAGAGAATATATTGCAGCTGATGGATGAAAGAATGCTAGTAATGAAGAAAGTAAAAGGAACTATCAACAGTTAAGAAGTGCTATAAACAGTAAGTGCAAATTAGCAAAAGAAGAGCGAATTAAAGAAAAGTGTTCAGAAGTGGAAAGAGAAATGACCATTGGTAAAATAGATGGAGCATACAGGAAAATAAAGGAGAATTTTGTGGTACATAAATTAAAATCTCATAATGTGTTAAATAAAGATGGTATACAAATTTATAATACAAAAGAAAAAGTCAATAGGTGGGTGGAATATATTGAATTTTACGGAGAATATTAAATAGAAACTGGTGTTGTAGAGGAAGAAGAGGAAGGCAAAGAGGATGAAAAGGATGATATAATACTCAGATATGAATTTAATAGAGCATTAAAAGATCTGAATGGCAGAAAGGCTCCTGGGATAGACAGCATACCAGCAGAATTACTGTGCAGTGCAGGCAAAGAAGTGATAGATTATACAAACGTGTGTAATATTTATGAAAAAGGGGAAGTTCTGTCAGACTTCTAAAAGAGTGTTATTGTCATGATCTCAAAGAAAGCAGGAGCAGATAAATGTGAAGAATACAGAACAGTTAGCTTAACTACTCATGCGTCAAAAACTTTAACTAGAATTCTGTACAGAAGAATTGAGAGGAGAGTGGAAGAAGTGTTAGCAGAAGACCAGTTTGGTTTCAGGATAAGTATAGGGACAAGGAAAGCAATTTTAGCACTTAGATTAATAGTGAAAGGAAGATTAAAGAAAAAAAAAACAAAGAAGTACATGGCATTTATAGACGTAGTAAAGGCGTTTGATAACGTAGACTGGAATAAAATGTTCAGCATTCAAAAAAATTTAGGGTTCACGTATAGTGATAGAAAAACAATTGCTAACATTTACAGAAACCAAACTGTAGCAGTAATAATCGAAGAACATAAGAAAGAAGTAGTAATAAAAAAGGGAGTCCTACAAGAATGCTCCCTATCTCTATTAGTTGTAATCTTTACATAGAACTAGCAGTTAATAGAGTTAAAGAACAATTTAGATCTGGAGTAATAGTGCAAGGTGAGAAGATAAAGATGCTACGATTCGCTGATAATGTAGATGGACCACTGAATATAAAAATAAGAAGAGAAAAGATATTATTGGGGGGGGGGAAGATTTTTGTCATTTGGGAAGCAGAATTACTAAATATGGCTCCTGGAAGCAGGAGCGATATAAAATGCCAAATAGCACAGGCGAAACAAGTCTTCAGTCAGAAATATAATTTGCTTACATCAAAAATTAATTTTAACGTCAGAAAAACATTTCTGAAAGTGTATGTTTGGAGCGTAGTTGTTATGAATCATATGGAAGTGAAACTTGGACGATCAGAGTACCTGAGAAGAAAAGATTAGAAGCTTTTGAAATGTGGTGCTACAGGAGAATGTTAAAAATCAGATGGGTGGATAAAGTGACAAATGAAGATATGTTGCGGCAAATCGATGAAGAAAGAAGCACTTGGAAAAATATACTGAAGAGATAGACTTACAGGCCACATATTAAGGCATCCTGGAATAGTCGCTTTGATTTTGGAGGGACTGGTAGACGGGAAAAATTATGCAGGCAAACAATGTTTGGAATATGTAAAACAAATTGTTAGATATGTAGGATGTAGGAGGTATACCAAAATGAAAAGACTGGCGCTAGATAGAGAATCTTGCAGAGCTGCATCAAACCAGTCAAATGACTGAAGACAAAAAAAAAATTTTTTATCATAATTTTTTTATTCTAGTTTACTATTTGAAAATAATTCTGACATTTCTTTTAAATGTGTATTTTAATGAATAATTCGGTATTTTTCTTTCTGTATTGTTGTTCTTATCTTAATTTTGTAGGAAGCCACTAAGTCTATAATTACATTTCTTCAAGAAGAAAAATTCATTATTAATAGTAGTATGTACTTTGTAAATTTTTCAAACATTTTATTAACTTTTTTATCAAAATTGTATTATCAATTTTAATTATTAACCTGCTGAAATCATATAAACAAGAATAAGGTTACTTACCTACTGAAGGAATGCTTTTAAAATATTATTGTTTATCTTCTAGTAACATTTTATTATTAATTACATAAAAAATAAAATTAATAAATATGAAATTTTACTTTTATCTTTTGAAATAAAACATTTTTTTAAAATCAGAATTGAAGTGATTATGATAATTGTAGCAAGTTAACTGTATTAATACCTCACAATGGTCAAAGAATCTTATCTGAGTAATTAGTAGAATACTGGTAAAGATAAAATAATACTTTGGAAGTGCTCTAATCTATAGGTGTTCTTAATTTTTTGTTGGTCTGTATTTGGTGAAAAATAATTAAATTTATTATACAATGTTGATTTAGAGGTTAAAAAGATGTTTGAGCATTTTGCTGGATATTGCATTGAATAATAATTGATAATAATGAATCTTTTCATCTTAGAAAGCAGTTATATGCCATTAAAGTATCATGAGTAGACTTTAACAATAAAGTATATTGTGATAGCTTTATAAAATTAAAAACGTTTTTCAATGAGAACTTTTGTTTCATAAAACAAAAAAAATTTTCTTGCATTATGTACAAACAGCGTGTTGTTTAAAATTACTGAACTCGTAGAATCATCAATGGTATTTCAGTATTAGGGCATCAATAGTAAGAAAGCCATGTAGTAAAATAGCCTCTTTGATAGCGAGAGCTTTAATCTTAATGCATGAATAAATTGAGATAGGTTGGCTGCAGAAATAATTTTTAATAATTTCGTGTTATAAGGAAAATTATATTTAATTATTTAATATTTTTATATGAACCTATAGGTTCATCAAAACATAAGAAACTAAATAAATTTTTGTAATGATTTTATTTTTCTAAATAATAGGTGGCAGATATTTTTTTAAATAATTGTACGTATGCACTTTCATGCATACATATATAGTGTTATGAGTTTTTTCTTCCATCAGTCTAAATATACTTTATTTTATCAATGTAATATTAAAATTTGTTTTATTTATATATTTATTTTTGTTTAATTTATACTGGAGGTACTCGTAATTAGATTATTGCTAAATAAGTATTAAAATGAACAATCAACAATTTACCGCCACATGAAATTTATATTGTTTGGTGTTTTGATCTTTAGCTATTAGTGGGAACTACACACAATGCTACAAAATTTTGTTTTATTTTTCTAATAGGTATGGGATGTTGGAACTGGTCTTTGCTTGTTCACATTGATAGGACATGATAACTGGGTAAGAGGAGTTGTTTTCCATCCTGGAGGCAAGTATATTGTATCAGCAAGTGATGATAAGACATTACGTGTATGGGATACTCGTAATAAACGATGTATGAAGACTATTGATGCTCATACCCACTTTTGCACATCTCTCGGTCAGTAATTATTTATTACTTACCACTGATTATTACTTCTTAAGTTACATAATCATTCTTCTTGCAAATATTTTTTTTGTGAATTTACTTTTTTTGACTGGTTTTATGCACTTATCTGTTGGTTTCTATTTTGTATCGATATTCTGATCTCTTCTTTTACTACTGGTATTTTACTCTTGTTTCTGCTATCAAATAAACTAATATTGAATACTTAACTTACAGGCCTACTAGTCATCTTTATTATTCATGATTCTGCTAGAAATTTTTCTCTTCTTAAGGCCTCTTAATTTATCAACCCAACTAGTTTTCAACATCCTCCTGTAATACTACATTTTAAAGGCTACTATTCTTGTGGTATTTTCTGTTCTTATTTTATTGTTATGAACTGTTATGTTCCATATAAATATTTCAATAATTTCCCTTAATTTCTAAATCTGGTTTGATTTATGAACAAATTTCTTTTCTGCATAAAAGCTTCCTGCTGAGCAAGTCTGCTTTTGATATTCCTTTTTTCATCCTGTGCAATTTTATTATGTATATCAAATTCTGTGACTATTCATATATAGTGATCTCTTATCCTAATATTTAACTTGTCACTTATTCTCCTTTATATTACATTTCATTGTTTATTTTGCTGTTATTTATTTCAAATTGAATGTCTATCCCCTCTCCACAGCATTGGATGGAGGTCTATACATCATTCATTATTTCATTTTCCTCATTGATAATTTTTAGTCAAATTAAATATTTTCAATAAATTGTAATTTTTTTTAGTTTATATATCTTTCCAACTACAAGTTAAAAAGAAAGGTCTAAACTCTATACTTGTCTCAGTCTTTACTCATTTCAGTACTGCAGCTTTCCTTTTTTTCATTTTCTACTTTATAGTTGTCTGAATTATATAATTAATGATTAATAAATTACTTCCTTCTTTATATTTGAATTGATTATTTTTCTTAAATTCTTTAACTTCTATCAAATGCATTGTCAAGACCTACAAATACCATATTGGTGGCTTTTTTCTTCAACCAGCCTTCAAATTATTCTAAGGATAAATTTGCTTCTTATATAAATTTTAAACCTAACTGACCTTGATTAACACTACTCTACTTCTCATTTTATTCTATAAATATTTTAATTGGTGTGGAAACATAAGCAATGACTCACTGTAAAACCAAGATAATTCTGTTTTCCAACGAGATATATCTTTCTCATCTGTACTTCTTATTGAATGAATATTAATGATACAGAATACTGATACAAAGAAGAATATGTTTGTTCTCTTCTGGCTGCTATCTGACACAGCCATTTATTTGTAATGCATTGTTGAAATAAAGATATTCCTTTCTTAGTTTTAATTGTAAAACTGAAAGTTTCTTAGTTTTCTCAATTTTACAATGAACTACGTTGTAAAATTGAGGAAATGTTTAACACCAGTAGTGTCTAAAATATAATGGCTGTTGTCGCCCAAAGTGCATGTTAACTGGACAAAAGAACACTGGAAAATTGTTGTTTTCTAACTAGTCACATTTTTATATGACTAGTCTAGACATTAAAAGTAACTTAAATAGTAACTAGTTTGCCCTTGGGGCAAGGGGTTCCCTATGTTAGAAAAGCGTCAGATGAAAATTCATCATCAGCTCATATCCAACACTCAATTAAACATTCATAGAAAAAAATGTTTTGGGGTTGTTTCACATTTGAAGGTTGTTGTTTATTATTTCCAGTAAATGTATATTGAAAAGTAATGGATATGTTCAGATTCTGAAGGAAAAGTTTGTGACACAATTTCAAAGAAATTCTTACAAGGCAACAGAATTTTCAAACAAAAGTTGATGCCATGCCATACTACCAAAAAGTGAAAAACTTTTTTGAGGAATGAAACATTAAAATGTGGCCAGGCAATTTCCCGTCTAAGAAATTGCCTGGCCAATTGACAATCTTTGGGCACTAGTCAAAAAACAACTCTCAAAAATGAATCGTATCATAAAAATTGACCCCATTAAAGCAATACTATCAGTATGATTTCATAATTAAGAAATTATAAAAATGTATAATACACTTGTTGAGTCAATGTTAGAATCATGTATGTGAAGAATAAAGAAGGATATATTAGTTATTAAATATTCATAAATTTTATAGGGATAATGTTTTTTCTGAATAAAGTTACTCTTTATTAAATAACACCTGATTAATTTGCATGTTACTGTACATGTCTTGATGTGTTATTTCAGTTGTTATCGATTCATTGTAGGATGAAGCCCTCTTCAGCATGTTTCCATCTATTACAGTCTTGTGTGATCTCCCAGTTTAGTCTAAAGTACTTAATATCATCAATCCAACAAGCTTTTGGTCTTTTTCATGGGTATTTAACATCTAGTGATAGCCATTTAGATGTTAATTAGCCCATCTCCCATCAGTTCCTCTTGCTCCATTGCTACATGCCCTGCCCACCATTTTAATTTTTTAAATTTGTCATCTGAGCCATTTACAGATCTTTCTATTGTGTCTGGTACTCCAAGCATACATCATACTGTATTTCTTTGTACTTCTATAATGATTTTTATTGTATTTCTATAGCTTCTGTAATGATTTGAACAGTTTTGTCCAAATTTCACTTTCAAAGGTAAGAACTAGCTAGGATGTATTGATCAAAAACTTTTTTTAAGGCAGAAGAGGAGTTTGTTCTTGAAAACTCAAAGTCTCTTGAATGCCTGCCATCCAAGCTTAACTCATTCACCTTCTATGATTGCATCACCTTCAGTTGACATCCATAAGCCAAGATGTACTACTAAAGATGTAAATGATCTACGTGTATGGGTTCTTCTCCAGAAACAAATATTTTTTTCCATATGACCTGGCTCTTTTAAGGTTCATCCTTAAAACCAGAGGGTTCTCTAGCTACCTGCAGTTCCTTTGTGTCTTGTAGTTTTTCTGGTTCTTGAGAATTATATAATCTACAAATTTCAGATGGTTTAGATTACACACAGATGATAGTTTTTTCTTCTTAGTTGATTGTAAATCAGTTTTAGTAAGTTCATGTAGACTTTGTTTACATCTTGTATATGTAATGCAGTTATTTTGGCTTGCACTGTTACTGAATCAAATGCCTTTTCATAGTCAATAAAAGCCATACATATAGGCATGGTACATTCATGCCTGAACAACCTGGATGTGACCCATTGTGCTAAAACAACTTCTGAAGACTGCCTTTCTATTTATGTTTTATATATATATATATATTTGAAGTTCAATAAAAAAAAAATATGTGTGATATTAGTTTTCTAAAAAAAAAAAAAATGTTTATTCATCAATATTGATTTTGTCACCTTCAAAGCACTCCCTTCAAATGTAATACATTTTTGCTAGTACCTTTTCCAATTTTCAAAACGCTTTTGGACCAAAATTTTTGATATGGTGTTTAACTCCTTCAGCAATTCTGTTTTATTTCCTTAATGTTTTCAAAACATCGACCTTTCATGGTTCTTTTTAGCTTGGGGAATAGGAAGAAGTCACAAGGGGCCATGTCTGGCGATTATAGAGGCTAAGGCATGATAATGACGTCTTTGGCTAAAAGTTCACTTACAAGCAGAAGAGTGTGAGTAGTTGTTGGATTATTGTGATGCAGTTGCCATTGGAATTGTTTTGCCACAAATATGGGCGTTTACTATGGATTGCTTAACGCAAACGATGTAGAACTTCCAGATAGTAATCCTTATTGATTCTCTAATAGTAATCTGGTGATTGTCCATAATCATTTTCTACACTTTTTTGACATTGTCATTGGTTGTTGATGTGCTGGAACTTCTAGGACGCTCATCATCTTCAACATCTTCATTACCCTCTTGGAAACATTTGTACCACTTGTAGACACTTGTTTTATTCATAGAAAAATCGCCAAAAGGAACATTCAACATTTCCATTGCAATACTTTATTCCATTCACTTTATTCATTCCACTGCACTTTATTCCATTCTTAAAGCAAAAGTTATTGCAAATATTTAGTTCTGTTATTCCACAAGTTAAAAACTGCTGACCATACCAAAACACATGTTACCATTTTGACAACCAACAATAGACTAAGTATCTAATATGGCTGGCCTCTGTGACATGAGTGGTAGCGTCTCCGCCTTTCATCCGGAGGTCCTGGGTTCGAATCCCGGTCAGGCATGGCATTTTTCACATACTACAAAATTTTCATTCTTCTCATTCTTTGAAGCAGTACCTGAACGGTAATCCTGGAGGTAAAAAAAAGAAAAAAGTTTACACTTTTGGAAGTTGGTAACCATGTAGCATTGGTTTGGCAAATAGAGAGATTATGCTGTTACAGTGTATTTAGAGAATGACCAAAATGTTCCAAGCAGGAAAACCATTTCAGTTTGGATTAACAATTTAAAAACAATGGGTCAGTCGAGTCAGTCATGGGACAAGAAGAAGAGGAGGTCTTATTGTAAGAACTGTTCGGACACCCAAGAATGTTGAGGCAGCATGAGTAGCCTAAAAAGCATAAATGCTAAAAAGCCTAAAAAAGCATATGCTAAAAAGCATAAGGCCTAAAAAATCTGCCAAGCACCACAGCATTGCTCTCAGACTTTCAACTCGAACAGTAAGAGAATTTTGCATAAGTTTACACTTACATATAAAATTCAAATAGTGCAGGCTTTGAACCCTGGATCTATCCTTTCTACAATGGCTATTGTGAGCACATGGTACAACTGGTTGTAGATGACCCTACAGCCCATCTATAATCTATGGATGAGTGATGAGGCTCATTTCCACCTCAGTGGATAAGTAAATAAACACAGTCATTGCTATTGGGCTGCTGTCAACCTTCAAGAAATTCATGAATGACCTCTCCATTCAGCCAGAGTGACAGTCTGGTGTACAATTTCTTTGAATGGAATAATTGGCCTGTTTTTTTCGATGATGATGATAGCTATGCTGTTATAATAACATCAACTTGCTATGTTCAAATGCTTGAAACCTTCCTTATTCCAGAACTTTGATGATTTCCTGTGAATGAAAATATTTATTTGAAACAAGATGGAGCAACTAGCGAAACAACCAGGTGGCAATGGACCTTTTGAAAAAACTTTTCCTGAACTACCTCATGTGTAGGAATAGAGATATTCAGTGGCCTTCACGATAATCAGACCTGAGCTCTTGTGATTACTTTTTATGGTAATATCTGATGTTGAAGAGAGGTAGTCCAGCAACAATACAGAACTTAAAAGTGTGGATTGAAGAAGTTTGTGCAATAACACCTGCAGTACTATGATGTGTGTTAGTAACAATTTCAGTATGAGACTCAGTCAGTGTGTACAGTAGTCTCTCCACCTTACTGAAATAATATCCAAAAAATTAATCTTTTTTCTGTTTGTATACTAATGTCCATTTGTATTCTTAAGATTTGTTGCAATATATGACTAAAGAAATGTTTCTTTATGTTATTAATACCTATAAAAAGTGCGGTGTAACTGCCCTATACATATGATAATTTTAAAATTCTCTAATAAACAAAAAGTTAAAGTTTAAACATGTTTTAAAATTTCATAATGGTGATCATATTAGATTTTTTAATTTCTTATTTCCTGGTAATCATTTGTTTTACAAAAATACATATCAGCTTATAATGATAAGCCTTTCATTATAAACAGTGACATCTTATTTTTGAAAATTGGTTGGAACAACAACCTAGTTTTTTCAGAAAATTGTTGGCAGCATCATTTTCAGCCAGATTTCATTGCTACCAAAATAAAGCAATTTAAATTATTAAATATTAGTTTTTAATGATTAATAATTGTTAATTACTAGATAAAATCAAGTTAGTAAACAGTTGTACATTTGTAGTTTTGAATACAATATTGTAGTAGTACTACAAAATGGTTCTTATTGAGGATTCAGAGTGCCAGAAACATTTATTCTTGGCTTATGATCAAAGAAGGCCACAAGAATATTGGAATTGGAAAAATAATTTTTGGAACATATTGTGGAAAATCCAAAGGACAGCATAAGAGGGGTTTTGTATGAAGAATATAATGATGAGCGAGTCAAGATAAATTAAAGTGACCTTTGCTGAGACAAGCTTTTTATAAGGTAATTTTACAAAAATTGATCACTTATCTGCAATTTCTCATCACCAGTAAAGGTTCGTGATTAACCAATGGTATAGTAAAACTTTTGTTGGGCACAAGAAAATCCTCATGCCATTTTGGAGTACAGGTTTTAGCATTCATGTTCAATAAATATTTGGATTTGTATCATCATGGCTGTATTCCTGCCAGCAAAATTGACTACTAAAATTATTATAATTGCTTAGGAAACTTCCTACCTAATTAATTAGATAAAAGTAGCTTAGGAATAACATTTAATACATACAAGATATCCTACCACATTTCACTATCAATGTCCACCAGTTCTTTGGTGATTACTTCCCTCAAAGGTTGATTTTGTTCAGGACCAATTAACACATCTAATTGGTCCCTCAACATCACGTAATTTAAAGCCAGTAAATTTCTTATCTTTAGAGATACCTAAAAGTACGGTTTTCAGGATACCTGGTGCTAAGTGCTAAAGGTCAGCTTACAATTGAAGAAGGTTATCAACATATCAGAGATCTACTTGGGATTTTGGAGAGAGATACATTTGTTAAATTGTTTGCTAGTATTTTGCCACCAGTGGATACTATTTTGAACTTTTGCTCTAGGGAAATTGAGAATAAAACTTATATAATTATTTATGTCTGCTTAATATTTATATTGTTCGAGTTCTGCTCATATTTAATTAAATTTGCTGTTTATCTAATTGTGTAGAATTTATTAAATCTTATTGTTTTTTTAAATATGATAATATTCTTTGCTCACTTATTATTAAGAGCATGTCATGTAAATGCAGAAAAATGTATCTTATTGATAATTAGTATTTTAATCAACCTGCATCATTATGTTTCCCCACTCTGTATAGAGTGAAAGCATATAAATTTTTCTTTAAAAAACAAAATGATGGTCAGAAGGAAAATGAAAAGGAAATATTTTAAAATCTTTTGTTACTTCTTAATGATAGTGAAGTAAATATTTGAATACATAAATTATGTTAATTTACTCTACAGCTGATTATTTTTAAATGACCCGCCAAAAATCTATAAAACTTTCTTTCAGTGTTTTTCATTTATTGTTATTCCTTTTACTGTTAGCGATAGACTAGAGTTATTTGGGTCTGTAATATCACAGGACAGCTCATCTAAACTCTAATCTTTATGTACCCTCTAAGTCACTTTGTCATCCATTTCACATTTAGATCAAAACTTGGTTCATTTAAGATTTTTAATTATTAGTTATTACATATTACAAATTTTTTTTATTGTTGTGGGATCATAAATATACTGCCCCATTTTTCTTTATTTACTTAATGCAATAAACTACTAAATAAAGAAAAAGAAAAGAATATAAATACAAATAACCTTATGAACATAGTGAATGATCCTATGTAGTTAAATAGCGAGTCTAACTTCCACCTGAATTTTGACATGTTTTACTTTTGTTTACTGTTTTTAAAAATATTCAGTAGAATGTTTTGAAAAGTTATAAATCATTCCAGTTGAATTAAGGATAGAAATGGACAAGTTAGATAATTTGTTACTGTATGACATTATCACTGTTGATAGATATCTTCTTTTTTTTTTGAAAAAGAGGGAAGCTTTTATTAATAATAATTGATTTAATTTTTTGTGTGTGTATAAGTTATGTTTGAAATTATTAATTTAGTTTATTTCTTTTTTGTACAGATTTCAACAGGTCTCAACCATATGTTGTTACTGGCAGCGTTGACCAAACGGTTAAAGTATGGGAATGCCGCTAATAATTTTAATTATAATGATAATGATGATCATGTTAAAATAATAACAGTGCATTGTTTACTATTATTATAATTATTATTAGTATTAATTTTGAATTTCATACAGTGCTATTAAAAAATATACATTTTAATTATTCACATATATTTTTTAATAGTATTGCACTAAATTAAAAATTACTATTAATAATAATGTATATACATGCTTAATGGTTTTTTGCGATTACGATTAAATTAACTTCTAAAAATTTGGTATTGTAAAAAAATTAATAAATTACCTATTTATAAATATATACATATAATCTGTATACACATGAATATTTCTAATATGCAGTAATAAAATATTATTGTGTTAAGATACTTATTCATTGAAAAAGTATGGAAGGTTTCATAAATTATTAGCTTTATTTTAAACTATTGAATATTTCTCATGTTTTTTTTTTTTTTTGTTTATAAAAGCAGTTCAAAGACAAAGGGTAACTTTTTTCTTACTGCAGCATATTCTAATCTTGGTTTTATAAATATCAAAATTATTTTCTTTTTCTTACATATCTTACTCTGTTATTTCTCAGTATGATTGTTACGGTAGTTCTTTCTCATTGAAAGCAGTACACTCATACGTATCATTTTGGTTACAGCTACATTTGTTTTACCAACAATTTCTTTTATCCACATGAGTAATATTTTTGTTCAGATTTTATATAATACTATGTAATTAAGAATTATTTTTATAATGTTATTAAAAATTGTAGCTGCATTAATGGACTGATTGTTTCAAAGTTAAATAACGCATCAGTTAAGATCAGTAAAGTTTATAAGCAGTAAATTGTTATTTGCTGCTGGTACATCTATGGTCGAAGGTGTGAAAAATATCCAGGTATGTATCAGAATATTATTTGCTTTAACTAACATATTTGTGGACAAAAGTGGATGTAGAAAGCCTTTTAAAGAAAAAATAATTTTTTAAATCATAGCGATACAAGGCATCTTTATTCAAGATTTTTTGACCAAAAATTCTTCATTTTGAAACTAGTCATTTAGGACATAGCAAAAAGTGAAAAGCATTTTTTATGCTCCTCCACAGTATTAAAATAATTATTATTCATTTATTATTATTTTAATTCTTGTAAGAGTTGGAAAATGAAATATTCGGTTACATCCTTGTAATTGTTCTCTACAAGTGTACTTTCTACCAAAATATGATCGCATATATTTTAACAGATCAACTTCTACAAACATGGAATATACATTTGACAGAAAGGAGCCCTTGATATGAACATAAATATCTTTTCAATATATTTATCCAGTTCTGTTAGGTCATTAACATTATTATTTTTACTTTATTAATTTTTTTTTTTTTTTTGGTCGATGTATTTTTCTTACAAAACAAAGGGTGAATAAAAAGAAAATGTTTGTATTCCTCAGTTTTGCTTAGGTTAAAAATCAGGTAATACAGATTTTTCATTCGATTATTTGTTTTAATTTTCCACCTAATTAGTGACCTTAAAATTTTTTAACCTTATAAATTTTCTTATAAAAATTATGAGAATTATTGATTAGTTTTTGAAGTAAATATGAAATACTGTCCATTTTTTCAATGACCTTTATTACATAATATATTACACTACGATCGCTTGTTTTTTCTTTCATTTATTAATTTATTGATTTTTTTCCTTGCTCTATTTACATATGTAAATGAATAAATATTATTTTAAAATTAACAAATTTTATTAATTAGTTAGTACTGAAAAATGTTTACTTTGTATAATAATGAGAAACAATTTTCAATTATTTTTTTATTTATTTTTTTTTTTATTTTTATTGTGGTAATTATTGTTCGTCAGTTGAGAGAGAAGGAAATTATAAATAAAATAATGCTGTTGCTTTTTTTTTTTTTTTTTGTAATTTTTTTTTAATATTTATTTTCATTAAAAAGAAATGAAAAGTTAATAGAAAAATTACTTTTATTATAAAAGAAAATAGTGAATACGTGATAATTACAGTTAAATTATTCTTGCACAGTTTGTACATTTATAATTACTATATTAATTATGGTGATAAAGATATTGATGGAGATTAAAATTTAATAAAATATATAAATTTTTTTTATTATTACTTATTATAGTAATTATTATTATTATTGTGTAAAAGCTTTTATTATATTTATTTTTGTTAATTATGGTTTTTATAAATTATATATTATATAAAAAAAAATATATATATATATATTTTTTAAATTTTAATCACCTGTTTTATTATTAGTGAAATAAAATTAATTATAGATCTACTGTAATGCTCTTACACCAGATCAAAAAGTGAAAATATTTTTGAATGAATTGTCCCTTGATATCTGATATGTTTCTATTTCATCTTGACTGAATAACTTAATAAAATATCATTGAATTATTATTTTATGGATTCATAATTATTAATAATATGTTCGCAGTTGATACATGTTCATTGCAACTTCACTGATATCAGTTGAAAATAAATTTTGGCATTTTCCCTCCTCGTAAGAGGTTTAGGCAAGCTGTAAAATACAATATATAATAGTCAGTTATAACATCTCATAAATAATGATTTTAACTTGACTTTGTTAGAATAATCATTGCCAGTAAAGTAAAAAAAAAAAAAAGTAGGAATATATTTTTTTGTCCAATTTTGAATCGCTTTTTTTGGTTTATTTAAGATAGGTATTAAGATATATATCTTTGATTATAATATATGTAAATATAAATTTCTAATTGTGAACGATATCTAAATCATTAAAAATTTTATTAATTAAAATTAAAAAGAAAAGAAAACAAAAAAAAACAGAAACCCTGATTTGGATATTAAATTTTAAAAATAAATATTTCAGATAATCTCAATGAACAGAATATGGATGAAACAAAGTTTTAATTTTTATAAAAAAAAAAAAAGACAAATTGTTTCCGAACTGTAATCAGATTATATTTAAAATTGATCTTATATTTATATAAGATCAATTATATAAGAACAAATTGTTTCCGAATTGTAATCAGATTATATTTAAAATTGATCTTATATAAATAATAGTAACAAATAAATCTTCTGATTTTCTTTTTTTCAATAAAGAATTATTATTGGTTTATTTACAGTTAAATTATTATTAATTTTCATCAATTAAATATTATTATTTATGAATTTAATTAAAGATTTTTAAAATTATTACTATATGTTAATTATAACATGTGTGATTATTATTTTTTATGTAAATATAATTATTATATACATGTCTGGAACGTTAATTATTAATAAATAATAATTGTTTTATTATGATGATGATTATTATTATTATAATGTATCTTTAATTAAATGCATAAAATGAAAATTAAATACATAAATTCTTATGCTTCATTCTGTGTGTTTTTCTGGTTATTTTAATTTTAATCTATCCTTGAATATTTAGTTGATGGTAAATGATGCTTATTTACAGGAAATTTACAATTGGTTATTTGTAATGTGTAGAAATTTGTAACCTGAATCATTTTCTATTCTGAGAGGGATGGGAGTAGAATCTTCTGTCTGGGTTGTTCCTAATGAAACCATTTTTCAGGATATTGATAACTTTTCGTACTGTTTTTGAAAAGTATGTTTTTTTTTTTTTTAAATTAAATATCGTATTAATAAAAAATTTCCTGCCTTTTAGTAATTAAATGTATTCAAATAGTGTAGTCTCCTCCCAATCAAAAAATAACTGTAATTTTGAATTACCAGCTTGTATAATTTTTTGCTCTATTATTAAGACAGGGTATCCCATATAAAACACAACTCATCTGTCAGCCTTGTGTAAAATTTGAATTTACTATCCTACTCCCCCATGCTTTACTAGAATGAATTTTTCCAATATCTGATTGTGTCATGCCAATGCAATGGACTATTACCGATAGCTGATAGCTGTAATAAACTGATTAAAACACAGTAATTGTTAGAGAAAGAATGGTGTTTGTTTTCACTAGAGGAATATGTTTTTATTGAATCATACTTCAGTATGCGATTAGTGATTCCAGTGCAAGAATCTTTTTGTTATAAGTACCGAAGTAGACCATCAGTATTGAGGTCAGTGACTAAATTCTGAGAATCAGGTTCTGTTAATGTCAAGGAACAGAAGGTTGATGACAGTGTTGAATGTGGGCACAGTCAACTGAAATTAGTTTGCTCAGATCAATCATTCTTCAGGTGACAAAAAAATTATCCTACAACCATATTGAATTAAATCAATTCATTAACTTGTTGATCTGAACAAAATAACCATTGACAATTAAAATATTGTCATTGATTTCATTGACTTGTGTGTGAAAGAGTTCATGTTATGGATTTGGTATTTTTCTTTGACAAGGCATTGGGTTCCATTTGACAGTTCCACAAAAGGTCAAAACAGTAAGATTTGGAGAGCAGAAAATCCCCATTTGTATCGTGAAAAATCATTATATCTGTAGAAATTGGGCATCTGGTGTGCAATATCAAGAAAAAAAATTATTAGTCTTACTTTCTTTGAATATACCATAAATACAGGACCATATTCAGTGTATTGTTGCAATTCATAGCTTATTTGGAAGAGAAGCTTGATACCGTTAGTTACAATATGATTACTCATTTTCACAGTACACAAATTCAAGAATTGCTTTCATTAACAAATTCTTTGGTGATTACATCATTGGTTGTGGCTTATGGCCAATGAGATCTTAGGATTTGACACCACCAGGTTTTTTCTTAGGGGTTACTTTAAACAGAAATACTCTAGAGTAACAAACCATGAACATAAGAACAATTGAAGGCCAGTGTCAAAGACCTGTATTAAACAAACAGTAAAAAAAACTGAAAACAGTTGAAAAAACAAAAGGGTGGAAGTGTTTTTTTTTAATTATTATTTCAGGATAATGATGGCCACTTTCAGGGTTCATTCTAACATTTAAGGTGTTGTAAAATTTAATAATAAAATTATTTAATAATTTACTCATGCTTCTTTCATTTATGTTTAACTACTGATGATGCTACGATTGATGGCTTATGTTTTATATGGTAAACTTAATGTTATAATAATTACTTTGAGTTGTGCTGAATTGAGGCATTCTTAGAAGTTAATGTTTGCATAAAAAAAGTGTTTTACTTTTTTTTTTGTGCTTTTAAAAGTGTAAAACTAACAAGACTGTGAACACACAGAATTTAAATTTATAATTTAAACAGAATCTCAGTTAATTAGAGCTTTTAAATAAAGTTAATCAGTTAGTCTTGTATAAAGATGTTAATGAATTTTTTAATTAAATTTCATTTACAGTGAAATCTTCATGACATGTTTATTTGTATTTTATAAGTAAACTTCAAATTTAAAAAATTAGAATTAACCTGTTCGTTACAATATAGTTTATTTTTTTTATCTATATGAAAATTTTGTATATTGGATTTAGGAGTTGTAATAAAGAGAGAAATGTTAAAGGTAATCCACTGATAATTCCAAAAAACAAGCATCATACATGCTCGTCTCATTATTCTGACTACAAATACAGAAGTTGTAATATACATTACAATACATTACATTACATTACATACATACATTACATACAATACATTACATTATACATTATAATATTTTTTTTTTATCTATATGAAAACTTAGGCTCTTGGTTATTTTGGGATTTGTTAGTTACATTTTTAAGGGTTGTTTTTATAGTTTTGTAGTGGTTTATCAGTTTCTTTTGTTTGTTTTGTTATAGTTTTTGTTTTAGGATTTTGAAATTATATATTTTATTATAGTTGATTTTGTAATATTTTTGTTTATTGTACCTATTGTCTGACAACGTGGTGGCCATATGGGCATTTTGATTGGCTGATTATTTTGTTACTTTTTTAGGGATTGGCCGTTAAGTTTTTTTAATTTCTTGTCATTAGTAGATCTTTATTAAGTTGTTTATATTTATTTAATATGAATAGTGAAATAGAATCGGACTGCATTCACCTGGCTATTTGTGGCGAAAGATCACCAGGCAGAAAAGATACAGAAGGCAAAGGAATCAAAAATACAAGCGGAGCGTAATAGGCAATGCTGACGAAAGGAGAGAGAAATGAGGCAAAAAGAGAAGGAGAAAGAGAAGTGAAAGAAAAAAGAAAAAATGTGTACTGGATCCTGATGTAGACTGGTCTACAAGTCAGTCTAAACAGGTTATACCACCAATGAAGACCAGAAAGGTTGAAGTAGTGGCTATGAAAGATTTAGAAATGCGATTGTCATCATTCGATGTGACCCTCGGAATACATGGTAACAGAGGTGATTGGAATGCTCAACACTCTTTGTAATGAGGTTGAGGAGTTTGTCAGGGGCTCAAAGAATGTTAGGGAGAGGAGTGCGGCATATATAATGACAATGAATGAGGAACCTACGATTTCTACACCTTATAACAGCCAAGTGTGTTGATAGATTGCAAAGATACGTAGAGGGTTTCAGGGCTGGTTTGGGACAGCAATAGATTAATTAAACGATGTTGACAAAGAGGTCGGTGGCAGAAGTTATATAGGTTCAGAGACCCAAGGTGATATTGATTAATAAGCCAAAGTGGATGAGGAGGTGAAGGTGTCACCTTGTTATCCTTTAAGAGTGAGGTGGTGAAGAGCCTGGAAACCAGGAAAAAAGGACTGAAGATAGTTAGTGTTAAAGATAACCTGAAAGGTGTACAAATAGTGTACATTAGCCACAAAGGTAATAATAGTGAAACTGAGAAAGGAATCGGAAATAATGAAGCAATAAATAAATGTCCCATCACAATGTTCACCACAAAGGTCTTGAAGCGACATGATTGTACACAATGTTCCATAAGCTATTGGTGAGGAGGGGTTTGTTGACACAATAAGAGTTCAAAATGTGGATAACTCTGTGGAAGTCTTTTTAAGATGGTATTCTGCGATGGCCGCAGAGAATGTAATGTGGTGCATTATGTAGTTAAATACGAGAAGCAATTGTGAAAAAAATTCCTTGAAACCGGTAGATTGTTTATAGAATAGCATTCATGTAAAATTAAAGATTATTTAAATGTCAGGGCATTGGCCATGAAGGAACTTTGTTTCTTCTGTGGCAAGGACAGACATCTGGTAAAGGATTGTCAGGCTAGAAAGGATGGTGGTCCTCCTATCTACATAAACTGCTCTCAAGCCCAGAAGCTGGTGAATCATGATTGCTGTTTCAAGGAATGTCCTGCATACAAATGTGCACAGGAACATTTGAGTGGCAGAATAGATATCGATGGTTAGTAGGGTTAATTGTTTTCCTGGCTTCCAGGTATTCATTTCGTTTTGTTGATTTATCCTTTGTGTTTTAGTTGTTAAGTTTTATGAATTATGTTATTCTTATTGCTTTGATAATTTTGCGATATTTGTTTTTTTTATTTTGCTTTGCTTACCTTTTATGGTTATGATTAGTTGATTGATTTTATTGATAGGAGTAGTAATCTCCTATGTTCTTTATTCTTGTTTTGGTTAGTTTAATTTTGTGTTTATTGTTTTGTTATAAGTTTTTTTTAGCTATTTGTAGTTTTAGTTTTTTTGTAGAGTTTTAGTTATTTGTAGGTTTATTTAGTTTTTTCTTTTAGATTTATTTAGTTTGTGTTTATTAGCATTGGTTTATGATTGTCCACATTTCTTGTGTGTGATCTATTAGGTTTTATGTTTGGGTTTTGTTGTAGAATTCTTATGTTGTTTATTCTTTTCTTGTTTTGGTTAGTTTAATTCTACTTTTATTGTTTTGGTATATGTTTATTTTAGTTTTCATGTAAGTTTTTAGTTATTTGTGGGTATTTTGTTAGTTTTTATGCGATTTGTATAACTTTATGACTTTGCACACTTATTGTTTCTTGTTTATGATTTATTAGGTTTTGTTTATAAGGGTTAATAGGTTTGTTTTTGTAAGGTGGTTTTATTATTAGTTATATCTTGTGTTAATAGAGATTTTTGTATTAAGTTTTGAGGCCAGGAAGATGGCCAACGGTAAAGTCCAAGGTTAGATATGGAGGGTGTGGCGTGTTGGTTGAACTTGTCACATAATGGGTGTCTTTCCCTTGGGGTCAAGATGGCCAATATTGCTGTAATGCATCTAGAATATCAACCTAGATGCAATAATTCGGATCTTGATTGTCTATCAGTTGCTGCCACATAAACTTCCTAAAGTAGCTTTCTACATGACAATGAGCTCTACTACATTGTTTCTTGTGCTATTTTGTCGATTCCTATAAACCATCTTATTGTCTGTATAATGTACTCCTGTAGATGGGTCTGCAGAATTTTACATATTTTTCACCTTGAAATTATGTAAATCTTCACTTTTGATTTTATTTGTTAAGTAACCTTCTCAGGACACTTAGCATATCAAGATACCATCTTGAATGTGGTATTATAGCCTTCAGCAGAGTAGAGAAAGACCTGTCTGGCCTTCAGTTTTATGAGAAAACATTCATTAGTATCATGGCAGACTCCACAGAATAACCACTGTTATGGAAAAATATGACCAGAGTTACTTTTATGCCTGGAAAATGGCTCTCATTTACTTATACAATTTGACCAATTCCACCAATTATCCAGTTTTCCAAATATTCCACAAAAGCTTATTTCTCGTAGATAATTATTCCAATCTACAATAGTTATTTAGCTATGTCTAACTCTCTTTTGCACCAATTCACATTGGCTCAGAATAAACAAAACAAAAAGGATCCTAGAATTATATAACCAGTTTCCAAAGTGCTTACTAATTTTTTTTAAGGCATACTCATTTATTACAATGCTATGTAGCATCTTCATTTTTGGTATTTTCGCAGAATGGCTTTGTGGCACTTGAAAATGTTATGATAACCCTGAAAAGAACTGTTGTCACCAAATTGTTTCGATGGCACGTGACAATTTAAAACTCCAGTAGCCCTAAAAGGACCGTTTGTGTCTTTTGTGAGGTAGCTTTGAGAAGGGCTGTTGGAAGGAAGCTGGTCTCCAGTGATGTCTGCTCGGCTGTAGTTGGGGAATTGCAGCATATCTATTGGGGTCAAACCAAGCTTCCCCTTAGCAGGAATGGTGGCTCCCAGAACCCCACAGTGTCAGGTTGGCATTGCACAGTGGAGTTATTTACATCCATAGCTGGTCAAAATTACTTAACTATTATAATCTAATCTTTTTCAACAGAGATTGTATTTTATCTGCTTTAAAACTATCCTGATGTGATGATTCACGTTTTAAAAACATTTTTGACAATTTTACATAAGTTTATTTCTTGTTTTCGTTTGAGTTATTGTTTTACTTTTCACAGTAAACTTGTTTGATTAGAGTTGCAGATAGACATGAAAAAAGCAATTATATTTAATTTTAATAATTTTGTTTTACTATGAACAAATTATTTTTTTAAATTTAAATACTCAACATGCATCATAAACCCCACACACACACACACATACACACACATATATATATATGTATGTATGTATGATTATTCCTCCACAAAATTAACTACAGTAAACAACATAAAAACTAGTGAACAGAAATACAA
>JAAAKQ030094436.1:0-14603 GCA_010016005.3 Zanna intricata
TATAACTAAATTGCGGATAAATATTGACTTACCCTCGTATAATGAAAAAATTTTATTTTACAAATTGATCATTGTTGGTGGTAATATTATTTACTGAAGCCGTTTATAATAATTGTATTTTATCGTAATGTTCTTTGCTTTTGTTAGCTTTACAATTAAACGATGCAGGTACAGTGTTCTATTATAGGTGTGATGTTTGTACTTAAACTAAAAATTTTATTGCCGTAAAGGTTTTGGTGGTATTTAAATTGTTATTTATTACATTTTTACGTTAGTGTAGTATTGCAATATTATTTAATGGCATAATAAAAATTAACGAGCTCCATTAAATATTATTAAAAAACTGTATTGTGAAATATTATAGTTGTACTACATTTTTGCCAATGAGTTAGAAGTTTTAATAACTTTAAACAAAAATGTTCTATTTGTCTTTTTGTTATATTGTTATGGTTTAATTACTTTTAAAGACAGTTCACTTTTTAAATTCTTTTTACATGACTAATTTACATTCATGTGAATCTCACAGAAGTTATTCTAAAAGTACGTCCCATTAATTGCGCGATAACTAATCGTTTCTAACGCACAATGTAGAGTTTTTATTCACAATGTAGAGTTTTTGTTACTGAAGATGACAGATTATCGAAAAATCTGAAGGTCATACAAACTGATCAAGGACCACGATAAAACGTTAGTTATTGGAAAGTTAATATGGCGTGTTTTAAAAAGAAAATTGTATGAGTTTCACACCGGCACTGAATTCTCAACGCGGGTTAAAAAGCGGCCGTGTTTTGCGTCGCTTTCGGTTTATCGAAGATGAATTTTAGGAACGATATAAAATTTTATAGCTAAGCAGAAAAACGTTTGGGAATTGTTTCTGACCGTCTTTGATTTCGTTATTGTTATTACATAGTTTTCTATTAAGCTTCACTCATCAAAGGTTGGAACATCAGCGAACAGTATTGGACTTAATAATGTAAGAGGATGGTTTAACCGATTGAAATGTAGATTTACGAGAGGAGACATTTTTCTACTAATTCTTCCCCTTATATTGGAAAATAAATTGTATTGTGATCGACTGTCTAAACTCGTAGCAATCACGATCAGAACACGTAAACGGTTCTCTAAACAGCATTTTATAGTCGTCGTAAAAGAAACAGAATTTAATACGAGTCGAAGTACTTCAATACTGTAAATAAATACCCGGTTACTACATCATAATTCTACTCGGGTTTTGTTGTAGCCTGCAAATTCCTGTTCATATTACTCTGAGGAATCTTACCGCATGAATACCCAAGATGCCGATCAGTATTCTGTCGACTGCCAATAATTCTTAAAAGTAAATAATATCGTTGAAAATTTTATTCTCTGCGTTCTCTTATAACTTGATCTCGTGCAATTGTAAAACCTTTAACGGTCAATTTGCCCAACGATATTGCTCAGGTCTGTTTCACATCCCTTAGCATTATCAGCTAACGGTGTTCGGTGGGTTCGTTTGTAACTGTTCATTGCAAATGTATTTTTTGATTTTTAAAAAAAAATATTTTATAACTTGAATAAACTGAATGCAACGATATAAAATTGTTTTTAATTTTATCTACTTTGAACTTTAAATAAATTTAGATTTTAATAATACGTAGTCCAGCACGAAACCTAACAAAATATCGTATATATATATATATAAATAACAAATAGATAAATAAAGGAAATAAAGACTTTTCCCCTAATAATGAAAAGAATATTTATTTTAGTAAACAAGCGCTTTATTACAATGTAATTTCTTTTTATTTTTAATTTATACTGTTAGCTATAATTTTTTATTTTGTACTTGAGCGCTAACGCTTTTTCAAATTGGCAACATAATCTTTGTGTTAATTGAGAACATTTGTTTAAACATTCATCTTTTTTTCCAGAATATCGATTACATTTATGTCCGATTACATTCATCAAACATTGACGTCAATGAAAAAATACGAAAAGATTAGTAGCTTAATTATTCCTACAATTTTTTTCGCTAATAACAGTTTAATTAATAGCACTTAAATATAACCGAAATTGTATTTAGTAGTAATAAAGATAAACATTTTTACACGGGTTTTAATATTAGATCGTGGATACCGGTGTTCTTTGGTGGTTGGGTTTCAATTAACCACACTTCTCAGAAGTGGTCGATGGTTGACCTGAGATTGTACAAGACTACACTTCATTCTCATTCATACACATCCTCTGAAATAATACCTTACGGTAGTTCCGGAGGCTAAACAGATAAAGAGAAAGAGAGAAATATAACCGAAGTAATTTTTTTTTTTTTAATTACGATGTATTTGTTCTTATGACAGCATATTTTACTGTTTTTAAAAGATATACAATCGTTGTATGAAATATTTCGACTGTTATTTCTTCTTAAAAGATGTTTGTAAATTTTTTAAATTAATTCTGTTAATAAAAAACGTACAATATTTCTTTAATTTAATTTAGCAAAATTTATAGCGTTATGGAATTTTTGAAAAAGAGAGGATGAAAATTAAAATATGTTGTACACTGGCAAGACGAGTCTGTAAATTATTTGTATTTCGTAAATGATGAATGTTTCGGTTTGTGCGCGAGAGTAAATTCGATTTCCTATTATAATTCTCATCAACTGCAAAATTTCTCTATAAATTAATCGACGTAAGTTATTAACGTTTGCCGATAAACCGCAGCTGCCACGAAGTATATGTGACGTGCTGTCAGTAAACCATTTATTACACCGGAACGTCCGCCCTATGTATCTGTTGTCGCGATATTATTTTAGATTTAGTAACTTTTTAACAGACTTCAATAAAGGAACCCACCGGGTTAGTCTAGTGGTTAACGTGACATCGCATGTCAGCTGATTTCGAAGTCGAGAGTTGTAAGGTTCAAATCTTAGGAAAGATAAAAATTTTATACGGATTTAAATACTAGGCCGTGGATGCCGGTGTTCTTTGGTGGTTGGGTTTCAATTAACCACACTTCTCAGAAGTGGTCGATGGTCGACCTGAGATTGTACAAGACTACACTTCATTCGGATTCATACACATTATCATCATTCATCCTCTGAAGTAATACCTTACGGTAGTTCCGTAAACAGATAACGAGAGGTTGAGACTTCAATAAAGGAGATTAAATATTCGACTCTCATGTATATGTTTATGTTTATTCTCACATAACTTTTTTTATAATAATCGATTGAAATAAATACTGTTGCAATCGACGCAGCTGCTTTTCGCAGTGGTACCATGATGTTGAAAACATTTTTTAGACAAAAAAAGAAATCGGTTTGAAAAGTGACAAAAATACTTTTTTCGCCGTCCGGCGAATAGATAGGGACACTGGGACTCCTGATATTTTCTACATGTATGCATCATGTTATTTGATGTTGAGTGGTCTGTAAGGCAAGTAATGCGAGTTTCTGTACTAGATGTGTGGTACTTAATAAAATAATCAAAAAACCTTGTCTTAACCTTCCAGACCCAATATACATTATATATAATATAAAATTCATTCCGTCAAGGACGGCAATACGCTGCTACTCCTAGGTCGCTGAATGTCAGCAAGTACCTGTCCACCATATTACAGCGCTTGGAGCTAGCTATAATGGGTCAATGGTCATCCATTTCTCGAGGGTAGCTTCCTACAGTAGCGCGGTAGGAGTCTTTTCCCTTAGAAAACTACCGATGCCGATTGAACAAAGCAACCGCATCGAGGAATTCCCACACATTCCGACAATGCGGCTCTCGCCACTTTGACTCGCGGCTTATGGGTGGCCAATTTTCTCCTTGACTTCTAAGTTCCAGAATGGCCTGAGTTTTGCCTCCCCCCACAGAGCGGGGCAGACGAACATCAAATGTTCGTTGGACTGGACCTCTCCGCAGACACTCAGCTCATCCATCAGTTTCCAGACAGAACCTATACAGATATTGTTTTACATTTGCATGGTTGGTGAGGACCGGGGCTCCCGTTGCCGTTAAAAGTGAAGTACAGGCGTACGTTCCCCCCAAGTCCTGCATAAATTTATACAAGGACCGTCCCTTAACCGTGGTGTTCCATTCTCGCTACCATGGTTCCATCGCGAGGCCGTTAAGCCTCCTCCGCAGGCGGGAGATGGGCAATTGTTCGAAATTTCGATCCGCTGCATTGTGATCACCGTTCCGCTCCGGTAACCGGCTCGAAACCGCATCCCAAATAGCTCGGCCTTCCTGTCTCTTCGCAATCTCCACATGGCCGCCCAAACTTTCACCACTAAATCGATTGACCATAAATCGATTCACCACTAAATCGAACTCGACCACCAAACCCGTATCG
This sequence comes from Zanna intricata, assembly GCA_010016005.3. Taxonomy (NCBI): domain Eukaryota; kingdom Metazoa; phylum Arthropoda; class Insecta; order Hemiptera; family Fulgoridae; genus Zanna; species Zanna intricata. The sequence goes on from JAAAKQ030094436.1 coordinate 4,324, forward strand.
AACACAGGGCAGCACGTGCAATGGCTTTGGCTGATAACATGACTGCGCAAGCTGCCAGGGGTCGTACTGCCAAATTTGAGTCTGACTCCCTTGATGGCATAAACATATTCGTTACGGACGTGCCGATAGATCCGTATAGATATTCAGCGCCCACGTCATCGACGATAATCCCTGTTAAGGGGTGACGCTGATATTTCTTTCTCGATGATCTAACTCTTGCGCGCAGCACGCTAAGGTCAGAGGACTACCAATTTTTCCCGAGTTTCCGTCTGCAACTAACAGAAGGCCCCTCAGAAAAAGAGTTCATGACGGCTCTGGATACTCGTAGATCAGCGGATTGGCCACCGCACGGAGGTCCGACCATTGGCCTAAGCCGCCATTGAACCTTATCGCACCAGTCTTGATGGTCCGGCCGAATTGTTCAGCCATCAGTTCTACCTCCTCCCTGTGCTCTATGCGCCATTCCGACCCTAGTAATGCAGCTGTGCACTCGCGCCGCAGCTTGTCCTGATCCAGACCCCTTAGATTGTAGCGTCCCGAATCTGGAGCTCTTAGACCGCCTCCATATGTGATCTCCATATGTGATAAGTTATAAGCCTATGAGATCGTATAGGCTTATGCCAGACAGTCCAACTACTTGTACTTCTCAGCTAGTCGTCCGCCACCAAAATGACGTCGATGTAAGTTTCTGTTTTCCTTGGAAGAAAATAAGAAATAATCTTTCAAGAATTCAATCTTATTTGTCTCGAAAAAATGCGACTACCGAGTGAGCTCCTGAAAATCTTGGTGGTTAGAAAAAGAAGGACCGATGAGATCGTCAACCCGAAATGGCCACATGAATATTAAATTAAAAATTTTATCGGGAATATGTTGTGGAAGTCAGATGCGAATTTCCTGCGCCAGAGCACGGACGTTTTGAAAATTGATAGTCGAATTTCTTGTAAAGTATGATTCATCAGCGACCAGTATACGACTAAGGAAACGGGATCGCGTCGCATTATCGAATTATAATCGTCGACAGAATTTTGTGCCTTCGATCCGACCTGGCAGTAATATATTTTATTCACGCTTTATATGTAACCGATACAGTTATTGCTCCCCTAATGTTCGTCAAACGATCGGTTGTGAGAAGGGCCTTCTGGTGCTTTTAGTCGGTCATAATTGTACAGCGTCGTCGTGTGTTCTTAAATGTTAGGTTTTTTTTTTTTTTTAGTAACCGATGTCGACTTGAACGTTGTACAGTATTAGAGATATAGTAGAATAAAAGTCGTTTCTTACCGTGCGTTTAAAGGAAGGTTTTTGATTTTATTAATTCAAAATCGTCTACCAAAGTATTGCCGCCCAATTTTCAGTTTTCCTCGAAGCATTAATTTTGTTTTTATTGTTATAACTCGTTATCAACTTATTTATAGAAGTAACTTCCTATGAATGTTTCAAACACTAAAAATTTCTTCTTTCCATATGTAAATTAAAATCTCAATAATTAAATCTTCCATAATTAAATTAAAATCTCAAGTCTTTTTATTTAGAATTTCGAAGTATCATTAGTTTTCAATCGAACGAATAAGATTTTCTAACGATCAGTTTTGCCGAGAATATTATTCCCGGAAAAATATCGGCAAATAAGATACCGTGAAAAAAAATCTTTTCTTACGTTCGGCAAGTTATTCAACCTGCTAATATATAATGTGCACTGTCTAATAAAAACAAAAAACAACGATCGTATAGATCAAAGTATATAAACAACATTGTATATTTTCTAAAAAAAAAAAAGAAAAAAAAAAGGTGTCTTTAAACGGTTATATCGTATGAATAACTTTATGGCAAATATTATTTACTTTTTTCACCATATTACAGGATTATTTTCTGCACGTGTGAGAGTTTCAATTCATTCCACTTAAAACAGTAGGATTTTTGGCATATTACGTACTTACATATAAAATGTTTCAGCATTCGTAACTTTCTTAATAGAATATATAAAAAAAATTGTGATTAAATGTAAGAAAAATTAGAATTCATTTTTTTGATAAAATTTGGGTGTGTTTTTGTTAGTTTGTGAAATTCAGTTTAAAAAAAAATTTAAAGAATTGTAGGTACTAAGTAAATAATTTATTCTCGAATATATTTCAGTATAATATTGCGTATTTGTATGAAATAAATAACTTGTGATTTCCATTTCTCAGTAATTCAATCGAATGACCGACTCTTTAGGTACTAGAAAACTCACTTTTAACACTATAGAGTTAATATTCAACGTTTTCTACGAAGTAAGAATCGTAAAATTGTGTTTAGAATAACGCGGATGGACATTTTTAATCAATATTACGCTTTTATATTAATATTTAGATAGACGTTTTCAGACTACGTTTCACAAAACAAAAAGTTTCGATCGCTTTGGATCTTTTAAGAAAAGGAATCTTAACGGTGTAATCGTTTTATGCATTTCATATCAGTAATGTTGCGTTATAATAGTAAGTTCTGGAGCTGGCGTTGTTCTTGCGCAGGTATTCACCTTGCGGGGACTCGGGAACCCTTTCAAATGCTTACGATTCGTTTTCTCACTTCGCTCGTGTCGGAAAGGACGCTTGTTTAAAAATATTTATTCATAATTTTCTATTAATTAATTCCTTACTTGATTATCTTGTTGTTTTTCGGTAGAAACTTAGCATTATAAAAGTTTAATTTTTATAAAATAATGGTTTTTATGCGTATAACTTTTAATTAATTATACTTTATTTTGTCCGTAATATTAACCTCGTATGAGAGAAATGTTCCGAGCAACTTAGCGAAAGTTTATGTCAGAACTGCCGTGGTTTTGTACGTTTACAAAGATGTAAACTATAAATTCTTTATAATGATTTATATAATCTTGTAATTATACGTGAGGACAACAAGTATTGGCTTCAATTATTTTTCATAACGGTTGGACTTTATGGGAAATATTTTACTTTGTTACATAAAAGTAATATTACAATACAATAAATTAAGTAGAAGTAACAGTTAAGATTATTATATATTAGATCATTCCCTCGCTTAATTCCTTGTTATTTATTTAAGTTTGTTCTTGTTATTGAAAACACTTGTTCTTGTTAAAAAATACTTTTATTTTTTTCCTCCTGATTCCTCTAGTTTCAATTAATTTTTTGTAGGCTAATTTTGACTAAAAGAAAATCACAAATTTTAATGTTATTGGAAAATGGAGTTAAATACCTGCGTTGCATTAAATAACATGAATTTAATTTTATCGTATGTAGAAAATATTATTTTCATGCAGAAGTTTTTTTTAATATTTGTGTACTATCGATGGATAAATATATGACTCGCTTTTTCTCCTGCTCTTATCAGTACTATAGCTGTAATGTTACGTTTCTAACCTCAAAACATTTACACTCCTTACATTTGAAGTATCTATTTGTCATAACTCCTTTTCTTCTTTTCTGTCCTTTGATGTTTGTCCTTGTATTTATTATTCACATATGCATCTAGTTTTAGTTTTTGTTTCTCTTTTGTCTTTAAGTAACTATATATATTTCGGTAAATTTTTCTATTATATTCATTTCATTTCCGCTAACGTTCGTTACAAATATTATTTTTTCTCTTATTAAAGAAATAAATAAATGCTCTTATTAAAATAAATAAATTACGACGTAAAGATGCAAATATAACACAGTTGACCTTACGGTAACGTTTATAACTACATTACTTACAGAATTACTTGACGTGGGAGGGGGGTCTTCAGATCTAAAGGGACTATTAGAATTATAGCTTTTGTCGAAGGAAGAGTAAGTTGTAGAGATCGGTTTAAGTGGCTACGCATTTTGATAATACCTGCAGTCTACAATTATTTATATAATTTTATTATAAATAACTAATTTACCTGAGTACATATAATAACCTACTGTCATCTGTCCGCTGTGATTTCATGTAGTCTTTCGTACCGTCACGGAGAAACTTTACTTTCATGTTGCGATGATTTTTAATCCCTTGCTTGTGATTGTCAAAATTTATGCAATAAAATATGTAGTATTTTGATGAAGCTTATATAAAGCTTTTCTGAAATACGGTTCCGTTTGGCTTCCTTGTTTTCTTTATGTTAATAGACGAATTAATTTTATTAATAATGCGTTCCTATATGTTCGGTAACATAAAACATACAACAGTTGTTCCCATCATCATGTTTGAGTAATAAAAAGTAAATGAAATTAATAAATAAACAGTTTTGACCCCGCCGTTCTTTCGTCTCTTTAAGCGTCTAGATTTCTGACGTAGGATGATTTCCTTTTGTTTTGTCCAGACGATCGTGCATACCATTATTATCATGTTCACTGTGAAACGTTACTCGTGGAGAGGAGCGTCATATCCTGTTAGCATCGTGTTCGTGTACGAGTTTAGCTAATATCGTTTAAACTCTATCAACTTTAAAAGTCCGTTTAGTTATAAAGGTTAAAGTACGTTCAGTTTTTAGTCGATCTGTATTTTAAGGATATATATTTAATTTCAGTGGGTGATCTTTAAGTGATATTGAAATCTGATAATTGTAAATTTATGATGGTATATTGTGTTTATGTTTTAAATATATTGTGTATTTAATTTAACATATATATTCTGTATAAAAATTACCGACCTTTCGATAATCTCTTGGGTGTATTACTTTTTAAAAATCAACTTTTCAAAGGATAATTTGAACAAAATTTAATAAATACAGAGTTTTAACTCACTTTTTTTTTGTTACGTTTCCGGCCGTCTTCGGCACTGATGATGCTATTCTCCCTCTATTAACAGCTGATTTTTATTATGTGTTTTCGCGGTCGGATTTGAATTATTGCGTATTTTTATTTAGTGTATCGATTTAAAAGGATAGTTTTTTGGATTACTGCTAGATTATATTTAAAAACTTGTTATTTTACTTTTTATCACTTAATTGGGAACTCTTATTATGGTCTGTCTCTTAAGTTGCGTTGTTAAGCTAGTTGGTTTTTCTCTGTAGCATATATTGAATTCACGCGTTTAGGATTGTTTCTTATACATTTTTTTTTTTTTTTTTTTTTTTTTTTTTTTTTTTTTTTTTTTTTTTTTTTTTTTTTTTTTTTTTTTTTTTTTTTAGTTTTGGCCGGCCATTTATGCACGCCTCCACGGGCATGTCGGGCTCTCGGCCCCAGAAAACTAACCGTCCCAGGCTAGCTAACAGGCTCTGCCAAGGTGTTAGGCATTATATAACATCCCCCATACCGACTAAACCTACCTCACCGCTCTCTTCCTCCCCGAGACCGGACCGGCAGTTAAGCATTACTCAGCCTGGGGGAGATGCCTTTGGGTTCTGAGGATCCGCATCATCATCGCCACCACCCATCCGAGTAAGCTCGGACGACTCAGCAGGGAGCTATCCGTCACCTCGTCCCCCTCCGATCAGGCTCTTCACCACATACTGTGGACTTACAGAGTGTCCAATGTCCTTTTCGTTCTTCTTCTTCTTCTCTTATCACACTCACACATTTTTTTTGTGTATGTTTGGGTGTTCGTGTGTGCTTGTTTTCACGTCAAGGGTTCAGGAGTCCCCGTGCTTCCTCATAATCGCCCATCCCCGAAAGCAGGGACGCGCGACAACTCAGCAGAAGGCTGCCCTTCCTCCCCACCCGCCTACGAAGAATGATCCGGTGAAGACTCCGATGACTCCATCCTCCTGCTGCGCCTCAGCAGCCAGCCACTGCCCTCTTTTCCTGGCTTCGGTGGCCTTTCCACTCATGACATGACCTGCGTAGCAAACCCGTCCACAGCCCTCCAGCACTCATAACTGCTCAGCATGTACGGAACGACTTCCTCCGGGCTAACTCCGGCCAGTCCAGCCATAGCTCTCTGTCGTCGCTATTCCTAGCAATAACACAAGGTATGCTCAGCAGTATCGTCTTCCTCGCAGTACGTGCACGTAACAGCATACCTCTTGCTAATTCTGTACAGGTAAACCTCAAAACAGCCGTGCCCAGTGAACGGCTTGTAATGTTTTCATCTTGCAAAAAAGTTAAAGTACTTACACCGTTTGAACCGCTTTCCAGAAATTAAATGAAAAATGTATCTGTCAAAATATACGTTTTGTTGGTCGATGTTTGGCGACGATTACATATATACGGTGTAATAAAAGTTAATTCTATAATTAAAGCAACATTCTAAAATATAATATAATTAGTAAACATTTCTATAATTACGATCGTTATAGTACGTCATACTTCTGCTCGTAGTTTTCAGCCGGATTAAATTTCGTACCGGTATCACGTTTCTGTTGCACGGGGTGGTACGGCCCGTACCGTTAGGTTAATTAATGAATAAAAATATGACCGTATTGTTGAGCCATTTTTTTTTTAGCGATTTTTAAACTACTGTGCAGTTAATTATTTTTCTATAGAGTAACTAATTGAAATGTATAGGTATCGTGTTTTCCGGTGTGAAGAAGAGATTCGGTTCCGAGTGTAGATCCTGTATTTTTTCCGAAATGATTTTATCTGTCTAGAAAGACGCCGCGATTATATTTTAACTACTAAAACTTAGTAATATTTTATACCCTTAGTGCATATCTCGATTATCTCAGCGCATTAACTGACTCACACGGTCATTAAATAAGAATAAAAAATGTTCGTAGGATTTCCCATAGTGACGCCGGGGTGTATATATTTTACTACTTTTTTTTTTGTTGTTGCAATATTAGTAGAAAATAAAAAAAATTTCATTCCGATAGTTCGATTATGCCTTAGGCGTTCGTTTTAGCGATTTATGTACAGAATAACTTTTTGAATATCTACATTTAGTTTTGGGAGTACCGCTGTAAAGATGAACTGCAAGGAGGGTACTTGAATTTGAAACTATGTTGTACGTATGTTGTAACTCTATATAGTACCTCTCCCGATGAATGTTTTACGGAGGAAAACATACCCAACTATATTTACTAGCGGGATATAAGGAAAAACGTCATAAATCTTGCTTATCGCTGTAATTCACTAAATGGAATAATAGGTTATTACTACCTCTATTGCACTAGTGGCTAAAAATTGAATTATCTAAACATTACTGTCCTCTGCAACGGTAGACAGAGCCTGGTTTTAGAAGCATTTAGCTGAACGGTGCCCTTTCGGAAAAAAACTGATGCAGGATTAGTTTTAAACCATTTTCCTTTATTCATCACGTCCGTTAACAAATAACATCTGATAGAATCTGCGATTTTAAAAGGTATTTTTAAACTTTATAACTATTGTGCGAAGGAAAATTACCTAATGTTAATACATTTTTTGTATAGCTCGCCTTTAAAGGCTAAATCATTCTTCAAACTATTTACAGGCCTGCGCCTCTCTCTTGATGAAAAATTATTGTAAATTTTTCACTCATATACATTTTACAAAAAAAAAAAAAAAACTTGTGGAGGAGGATCTATGCAATAACGATCCGAGAGTATTTCCTTCCTTTCTTTTTACAGAATTATTGTTCTGGATTTGTAAATGCTGCTTGTAAAATATATGCCGAGCGAGAACAGATTCACTAATAACGAGATGCAGATCTCAAAGAAAGTTTTTTTTTTCATTTTCCTTCCTTCGTCAGTAGAAAATACTGTTTAATTGACACAGAATTTTCTGTACAAACTGACTTATCCCGAGTCCGATGGACCAGAATTTGTAAGCGACATAAGCGTTGAGGCAATAGTTTTTAAAATCGTATTAGAATAAGATCAAAATATCATATCGTCTATGAAAAAAAATTTATCATTAAACATCATTCAAGATTTTCATACTTTACTTTATCAATATTGCATTGTGCACAAACTAACGATTTGCTTACAGCCCAATATCACATAAAATGTCCAAAATTAGTATATTTTGAACGTCCGAGTAAAAAACTAAGTTTCAACCTCATTTCGCAGTCAGATTTTGTCGTCGAAATTTCACCGGTTCGTTCCTGTACCAGTCTAGCTCTGACGTCAGAGACCGATGCACTGAATTTTCATTCGGAGTATTATCGGACAGGTACTTGAACCGAGAACAATACGCATCACGTTAGGATAGGATAAAATTTATATGCGCACAGTGTTGCCGTGTAGTGCTTTGATGGAATGCAAGGGCAGAGCAAGGCCGCCTCATCACGCTATATGTTGTATGCTTTGCACCTCCCCCTAAACGATTTTTTTATTGGACTATAATGTTGTATTGTGCATTATTAAGCTTTCATTAAGTTTGATGTTAAAAATCCATGAATTCCCGGTTTTTATGAAGAAAAAAAAAGTGTACATATGTATTGATGTAAAGTTGCAGACATCGATTGTATTTGCAGGTCGTATTTATATCTAACAAAGATGATTATTACATTATATTTATGACTCACAATAAAGATCAAAGTTAAATAATTACTTAAAATTATCTTAACAGATTCGCTGTTCATCGGTCAACTAGTTCTTAATGTTGTCCGCCTATATGATTTGACGAAATAATGAGATTTATTTACCTGGTTTAAACTTAAAAAGAAAAAAAAACATTTATTATAATACAGTACATTCATTTAAGAGTGATCCCTTCTTGTGAGCGGTGGCGAGTTCGTTTCGTTTAACACCGCACCATTAACATTGTTAATGGTATTATGCGATTTTTTATTTTTTTAAACATAGTTTAAAAAATAAATTCTGTAATCTATTCCCGTCAAAATTTTGTAACTTGTATTTGGATTTTAAAAAAGTTAAAAACGAAACGTCCATTCATTTATATTACTTTTGCCAACTGCTACAGATAATTTAGATCATATAGTGCTCGTTCTGATGTAACGCTTGTTTGCTAATAGTAATTCGACAGATGTTTAGTATCATCAGAATTGTTTGTTGGATAATGTAAAAACTGGATTTTACGCGTCGATAGTCGTTTCATACTTTTATTTCCGCTTATCGTGGTTTTTTTTTTAACATTTTATTAAACCAGGTGAAACATGTAAAATATTGTTATTTCTGTAATCGAAAGACTTTTTTGATTCATGTACCAGGTTGTGTAATCATTTCAAGGAAGGGAAAAACTAGTAAAAAATATTAGGAACTTAAGCGACTTAATGATAACGGGGTCCGATTCGTATCACTGCCTCGAGTCCTCTGACTTCGTAATACGTAATTTCAGTGCTTGTATTTTTTTTTCATTTCGCCGTTTATCTTTTACACTAGGTAGCTCTAGATATTGCGATCCTTCATTTCTCTTTTACATTCCGATTTTACCTCCCTCGACGGTTCTTTCTTTTAATCTTGCAGTAATTCTGTTCTTTAACTCCACGAGATTTCCTCAATTTATATTTTTTCTAGTTTATCTTTTCGATCATCATGTTGTTCACTTCGATCTCGAGTGTCGTAGAAAATCTGTTCTTTCATTACGATTTCTATTCTTAGTATTTTAAGTACCTCTTTTTAGAACAAAACTTACGATGTTGTTTTCTACGTTGTAAGTTCTTGTCGCGGTAAAATTGAGAAGGTTTAAATAATTTTGTTGTATTTCTTTTTGTTTCCTATATAATTATAATAATACCAACTATGGAAAAGATACCTATGCATTTATGTGCGTAATCCTTCAGTCCGTATTTGACGCTCGATTTAAATTCGATTGTTCCTATTTAATTTTAAATTTCAGGACTGAAAATAAATAATTTTTTTCTTAATTAGAAAAATAGTCGTCGTAGGTTTTTTTTATTTTGGTACATTAGTGTACGGCGTGATGGTTTTAAAATCTACTCGAATTATGGTATTTGAAACATTATTTAACGAATATTAAATGTAAATAATTCATCTGCAGGTTGAATTCAGTTATCGGTAATATTTAAAACCGTTATATGTTATAATAAATACGGTTTATAGATCTTCCTTGTACGTAGGTGTAACATCCGCTATAATTCTTTATTATTCTCTAGTATTCTCTTCTGCTTTTTTTAATACGATCGCGAATTTGCCTTTGCACACACTTTTTACTGAGAAAACGAGATGGATGAAATAATAGAGGAAAAGATACCCCAGAACCTTACCAAAAATTGAACCTATATCTAGCCGAACAAGAAGTACGCACGCTTATCTGTACATCGGTCGGCCGGTCATTATAATTTTTACCTATATTATGTTGCAAAGAGTTTACTGTTGACTTTACTAAGGTTTTCTACTATAGGCAGGTGTGAAAATGCCGGTCTCCGTGGCTGAGTGGTAACGTCTCAGCCTTTCATCCGGAGGTCCCGGTTTCGAATCCTGGTCAGGCATGGCATTTTTCACACACGCTACAATTCATTCATCT
>JAAAKQ030094447.1:0-14602 GCA_010016005.3 Zanna intricata
CATTATTAAATATTATTAACATAAAAATTTAACAATGTTTATTACTTTAATTAGTTATAAATTTATTTTGTGGACTTAAATATATATAGGGAGTTATAATAATTTTTATAAAAACCATTGTACTACATCATTCATATCAGTATAAAAGCTGGGCAGCGATGCTTTCAACTAACTTGTTTAAACTAAGTTGTTAAACTAACTTGTTTTATCCTAATTCATATTAAATTATTTATCTATTTTATATTAATACACATAATCACACAGGTAATCAGTACAAGTAATTATTTATTTCAAATATTTAAATTGTCACAATCACAATTTAAAAATAACGGTTTAATAATGTTAAACATGATCTTCACGCTCTTCAGTATTATTATTATTGTCATCATTTTTGCATGCTATTGGTGTTAGACAGGAGGCGCGCCGACATACCCCTTAGCCTGGAGCCCATTGTCTGCAGGCTAGGGGGCATACCTAAACCTAGGCCGAACCTAAGAGGAGGATGACACGAGGAACCGTTTAAAAATAACTGTGCGCGCATTTTTTTGTAATAATATAAAAACTTTTTTCTTCATTTTTTATAATTTTGTAATCTCATAAACTTAATTTTTTTTATTATATTTTTTTGAATAATATATTTTTTTATATTTTTTCAAAAATCGATTTTCTTCACTTTTTGTATTTTTTTGAAAAAAAATTTTTATTTTTATTTTTGGGATGATAAGGATGACGTCACTCGGGTAGAGGGGATAACGTCACAGGTCAAAGTTCAAGGTTGTCCCAGGACCGGAATAGTTTCTCTATTCAAGTAACCGGAAGCTAGTACAATCAGTCGCTTCGGACATGCAGTAACAGTCAGTGGTTGTGTTCGTTGAGCCACCGTTTTTTTCATCGTTATACCCCTTAAAAATTCGAAATTAAAAAAACCCGAAAACAGTTTTTAGATAATTATCTGATGAGTATTTGCAACCCCGTTCTACTAAATATCTCGTTTAGTATAATCGGAGGTGGGGAAAATTTACAATCATTGTTTTTTCTTTTATCTTTTTTCATTCCTTTTCAAGGTTGAATTTCAAAAATTCCAATTTCTAAATTGGTTTTAAATATTCACAAGAAGATTATACACACACCAAAAATCAGATCTTCTCATTTGTGAACGAAAAATACCAAAATATAGCTGGGTTTCAAAAAACTATTTTAACCTTTTAAACTAGTAATTTTTTAAAAAAATTTACATATTAGTTTTTAGATAATTATATGAAAATTAAACAAACCAATAATCAAGTTGATATTTTTATTTGTTACTGAGAAAAAAGAAAAAAATAGCGGCCTTTCAAAAATATCCAAATTCCATTTTAAATAAGGAATTTCAAAAAATTCTTTCTTAGTGTGCACTTACACCGTAAGAAGAATATGTATGGAGATTTTCATCAATTTATCTTCAGTATTTTTTGCAGGGCGTTGATGAATCACTAAGTCTGTCAGTCAGGAGATGCTCTTTATAGATGCATAAAATGATTTATGAACATTTTATTCTAAAATCTCTGAATAAATTTTGACTATTTATTTATTTATCAACCCTGCATAAATCTAAAGAGATATGATCAAAAAATATTACCTACTCATTCCTTTTTCGTGATAATAAGTGAATTTTGTATCACGTTGAAAATGCCAAACCTGACCGGAAATCGAACCTAGAACCTTCTGATCAAAGGAACAGAGGCTCCGCCACCGAGTTTGGCATTATGAATATAACAGTGATTTTAAATAATTTACGTCTAGGGTTATTGTAAAATTATAAAAATAAATCGAAATCTTGGGATTAAAATTATATACACTGATTTGTTTGCAAGCTGTAAATATTATATATTAAAAAACTAAATTAAAAATAAAGTATCTACTTATTCATGATGACTGTTAATTAGAATACATCGAGGTTGATTATTTCAGTTGAACTCAATAAATGAAACCATATCAGCGCATGCAATTACTGCATGATGCACGAGTGGACACTATTAAATCAATATTTAGTAATAATTTAGTAAGCTTCTTTCAATTCGCTATTCTAATTCTTTAAAAATGTTCGCTGGTGACAGACTTTCCAAGAGAGAATCTTTCTTGGATTTTAATTATTTTACGTATCTTGATTTTTAAAAGTTTTCTCTTTTACGTGAGAGATGACATAAACAAAAAAAGTAATTTCCTTTGTTTTTGATGACGAAATGAGAATTTTTTTCTACAAAAATATACGAAAAAATCTTACATTTTTCCCCCAATTTAAATTCATGTGTAATTATACAAGTAATGGATATCACACATACGAAATCCATTTAAAAAATTTTAAATATTTTTAACTATTTAATTATTTTGCACAATTCCTAAAAACTTTCAAACTTCACGCGGTAGTAACTTTTTTTTAATATGTTTTCTATTTTTCCCAGGCACTTTTTATGTATAAGTCATCATAAAACATTGATAACTGTTATACAATAACTTTAGTAAAATTCAGCGGTTGCAAAATTTCTCCGATGAGACTTGGAAAATACTTTCAAAACAAACATTCTGTATTAAATAAATAAATTTTTATTACAAGAATGCATAATACATTTTTTTTTTAGTGATAAATGGCCAATGTGACCTATTATCTGATAAATCTCTGCATTAATTAAATTAAAGGACCTACATCCTGTCTCACGCTAAAAAAAAAATACTGTTTTATTTAAGTAACGTCACAACGATTTATACAGTATCTTCTGAGTAAGTGAACTCATGAAAGTTTTAAATTTGAAACATCTACTTTGAATTCCTTCGAATAAATTACTATATTTTACACAACAGGGGGATTCCAGATCAAAGCTTCATATTACAACATAGCTCTAATAAAGAATGTAGAAAATAATCGAATGCAATTAATTATAATCCTCTTATATAAATATATCCTCTTATATAATATAAATCCTCTTATTTTTTATTACAGAGCTTAACAAAGAGAATGACTAATGAAACATCCTCGAATTTATTTACAAAGATTATTTTGTGAAAATGCAAATTAGAGATATCGATTGTTTTTTTCTTACTCAATTTCTTTAAATAAGGTGAATAGTGTGATAAAAGGAATGTACGAGTAGAACTAGTTAAGAATAAGATGTTTAATTCATGAAACTATGAATCAAATTCTATAAAAAATTAACTGTTTGGTCTTTTTTTAGATAAAATAATCTTGAAATTAAGGGATCCTGCAAAGCCTTTTACATTTCATCTTTTTTTTTTATAAATAATAGTGTTTAAAGAAACAGTAAAGAATAATGATGAACGATATGAATAACTTATCTGTACTTTAATTATTTTTTAATCTGTTAATGTATCTAATATGTTGCTTTTCTCTCTTTCAAAGCATTTTCGTATTCAAATGAGTTGAGGTCATCCAGGATAGTTCTAAAAAGATTTTTCCCATTTAACATAACGAAAAAGTGTCCCGTTTAATTTTTTTTTTTCAAAAATATTTATTATTCTCAAAAATATCAAGTTATTTTATAAAAACCAGTATTTTACACACCCACCAGATTGCTCTAGTGGTGAACTCGTCCTCACAGATAAGGTGATTTCGAAGTCGAGAGTTCTAAGGTTTAAATCCTAGTAAAGGCAGTTACTTTTTAAACGGATTTGAGTTCTAGATTGTGGATACCGTTGTTTTCTGGTTGTTGGGTTTCAATTAATCACATATCAGGAATGGTCAACCTGAGACTATACAAGACTACACTTAATTTACATTCACACATATCATCCTCATTCATCCTCTGAAGTAATACTTACGATGTTTCCGGAGGCTAAACGGAAAAGAAATAAAGTATTTTACACTACTACTACTGTGGTGTTATCACCACCACCACTACCACTACTACTACTACTATTACTACCTATTATTACCAATCACGGATTTAAATATCATCATATCAGAATTAAACGTGTATCGGATCAATAAATCTTACTATTTAAATATTAAATGACTCAAGTTATTTGATGGTTGAAACTTTCAAGGATTATATTTTTTTTATAAACCTCTTTATACGCATGAGTGTATATAAATATATGTAACCTCATATATACCTCCAATTATTTCCATGTATTTAATGTTTTAGTTGAAAATATAAATGAAATTCTCCTTACTTATGATTTACGATAAAGAGTAAGGAGGAAATGATACGTGGATGTTTTTAAATTAAATTTTAATGTTAATAAACTTATAAACATAATTTTTGTTTTCTAACATACGATACATGATTTTAATCTGTTTTTTGATGCTGAAAATGAATATGAACTCTTTCTATCGCCCACAATATTTTAAAAAGTTTTAATTTTATTTAAAGGATTTTTTTCCATTTTTCAATGCATAGTTTCAGTATATAGTTTATTGTTTAACTTTGTTAACGTAATTTTTAAGCTATAAACAATATGAGAGAAAGAATTAAAACATATCTTAGTCACATATTATAACACCATATATACTGAAGATAACCATAAAGCTCAATAATGAAGAGTAAGCCTTTATGGACAAGATTTGCGCACTTTATCTTGTTTGTACAGGTCAAAACATATAGCTGAAAATACAGCTGTGTTGTTTGTATTAAGCACTGGATTGAGGAATGAATTAATTTTGTTCTTGTTACGTTTGTTAACAATACAATGTCATATTGCGTCGAAATTGTGTAAAAGATGTGGATGCCTTTTGTTATGTATGTGGTGAGTTTACCATAATATCAAATAGAAAAAACATTACACCTTTAGCTAAAAAAACATATCATTTGTACTTTAAGTGTAAAATTGGTGATCAGGATTGGTAAAATTGGTAAAATGGTGATCAGGATAAGACACAAGCTTCTCATATAGTGTGCACTAATTGTTCTATATACTTAAGAGGATGGCTGAAAGGTCACGGAAGGCTTTGCTATTTGTGAACCTATGGTGTGGCGTGAACCAAAGAATCATGTAACCGATTGTTATTTTTGTTTAACAAGTGTGTCTGGAATTTCTAAAAATTCTAAACATACTGTAAAATATCCTTCATTGCAATCTGCAATCAGGACTGTACCTCGCAGTGAAATTATTCCAGTTCCTGAGCCATCTGTGATTGCATATTTTGAAAGCAACGATGAAGAATCAGGCAGTACTAAAGAAGACAAAAATTATTTTGATTTATCTTCCAATAAGACACATCTTATATCACAACGTCAATTAAAAGACTTGGTTAGGGATTTAAATTTATCAAAAAATCAAGCTGAACTGTTAGGATCAAGACTGCAAGGTTGGAATTTACTTCAAAAAAATACAAAAATTTCGGGCTTTCGAAGCCAACAAAAACGACTTTCTCAATACTTTATTGATGTGAATAATTTTGTTTAGTGCACAAATATTGATGAGCTTATGTTGCACTTAGAACACTTTCATAAACTTGAGGACTGGTATCTTTTTATAGATTCGTCCAAGTATATTTTAAAAGTGGTTCTACTACAGAACGGTAACAAATATCCTTCGATACCAATCGCTTACGGTATTAATTTGAAAGAGATCTATTATGTGATAAAAGTTTTTGTTGAAAAAATAAATTATAAAAATCATAGCTGGAACGTATGTGGTGATTTGAAAGTTATAGCTATTTTATTAGGTCTGCCGACCTAACACCTGTTTATGAACCGCCGATACCCCTGTTTATGAACCGCGGTGTTTATAACACCGCGTTTATGAACCTGTTTATGAACAGCCGAGCTAGGGATAAATATCATCTTACAAAAGAGTGGAACAAATGAGACAACTTAATAGAAAATGGGAAAAATATTATTCATGGGCTCTTAGTTGAACCCAAAAAAATATTTTTACCTTCTCTCCATATCAAGATAGGACTAATGAATAATTTTGTAAAATGCAATGAAGAAGGATAGTTCCAGATTTTTGTACATCAGATTGAAATTTCCGAATGTAAGAGAAGGAAAAATTAAAGAAGGAATATTTGTTGGTCCTCAAATAAGAGAGTTAGTCAAAGATGATGTATTTAACTCAATGTTAAATAATGGAGAAAGTGCAGCTTGGGCTTATTTTAAAGATATTTGCATAAATTTTCTCGACAAACAAAAATCCGACAATTACCACGATATTGTTAGTCAACTTCTTACTTCATACAGAGCTATGGCATGTAATATGTCTTTGAATATACATTTCCTCCACTCACATCTGGATTTTTTCTCCGGACAAACTCGGAGACGTAAGTGACGGACTCTGTGAACGTTTCCACCAAGACATTTCGGTGATGGAAAGCTGCTAAAAAAGGTAAATGGAATATTAACATGCTAGCCGATTACTTTTGGACTGTTCACCTGAGGCTATTTATAAAAGAAAAGCATCAGCGAAATCATTTTAACACAGATATGACCATGCAAAATTATAAATTTTACAGATTTTATCTATATTTTCCCTTTATTTGTTTGAAGCGTAATTTACTTAAAAGTAAGGGTTTAATAAAAATTATATTTACAGATCTGTAATGTGCGCAAAAAAGAGTAATTAAAAAATGCTATCACACTTAAAGAAACATTAAAAAAATGTTTTTTGTCTGTCAGTGATATTTAATTTCTAATATTTTTAATTGTACAATGATTAAAATATAATAAATCTACTTTAATTCTTTTTAATTTTAAAGTAGTTATTTTAATTATAACACATTTTTTTCATTACCATCTCAATCTTTCAGTTCTAAACACGAAACTTTTTTCCAATTTTCAAAAGAATACATCCTTTTATATAACATGGTAATAATTTACGCACAGATATTTAATGTAACTTTTACATTCTCAGCTAATACGGCTAGTACTCGTACTCGCTTTCTCAGCCAATAATTTGTACGGAAATTATGGCCATAAAATAAAAAATGGGATATTGGGTTTTTTGCAAATCGTTATGTCTTAGGGCCCAACTAATACTAGTTTGTATAGACCAAAAATGTGTATATACCTGTATGTATGTGTGTAGCACTAGTTTTACCTTATATCTCAGGATTGTCCAAACCGATTTTCTTCAAATTTAAAATTTTCTTCAAATATTTCTATACAGTGGGGCATTGATAATATTTTTTTTTTTAAATTCGTTAAGGTTCTGGGGGAATATTACGGTAGACTAATTTTCATTTGCTTCTATTATATGAAGAATTTTAGATAACACTTTATTAAAGCAAATTTGTTTACAATATTTATGTAAATAATAATAATAATAAAAAATTCAAAAAATCAATTCTTACCTATTAAAAATTGAAATATTTGTTTTTTGTTTTCTTCTCTACCTACCTGCGGTTTAAATATTTTCAAAAAATGTTTAATAATTTTATAGTTCATATACTGTATATAGATCTATAAGAAATGCCTACACTTTTTAAAGATTGTAAATGTTGGACCTAAAATTAATTGTTTTAGAAATTTTCTTTTAATTGTTTTATCCTTTATTGAAGGGGATGTAAGATTTAAGAGACATTTTACTTGAAGAAATTTTTTACGTTTAATCTATATATTTATGTTAAGTTTGATTTTCGGTTTAATTATTTGTTTATTTTTTATGGTTATTGCCTCTCCCTGTTCCCTGTTAAAAGCTTTTCGTTGGGTTCCTTACTTATTGTTATGAAATGCTACACACCCTATTTCGCAACTATTCCAGCAAATTTTGTCACTCTCTGTACTTTTTCACGACCCTCCTTCATCTGTTTCCACGCTTGACTATATTACGTGTGTTACGAGCTTTCCTTTTTTTTCTATCGTTTTGGTTCTCAGTGGATGTTCAACTTCGTAGAGGATAGGACGTTCTTCGACTCCTGGGTTCGCCAGCAGGTTTCTTGTTCACATTCTTAATTCTTAACGATGTCTACAGGTGTGTTAGTTTCTTCAAATTTATTTAAGTTTATTATGCTGTTTGGGACCAGCTCGCTATGTAAGTAATCATTCAATTGTTAATTTCTCTTCATGTTGAATAAGTTTCTATGTGGACCGGACCACAAGCGTTCCAGTTCCAAAGTTTTATAATCCGTCTTATATTTTATTCGGCCACTCATGGATCCATAGTTTTCTTTGTTCACGCTCCTTCAGTTTCAACAATCCTTACTAATTTCCAATGGTGTTAATGTTCATATTCAATTTTATAAAGTGTAGTATTTGCTGTTTGTTTTAAGTTTTTATCTATGATATTATATATTCAGTGGTGTTAATTCTTCAACTTAATTGTCTTCTACTTCGTTCTGGATCAGCCAGGCTCTGCTATAGCGGTACTAACTTAGTGTAACGTGAGTTTTTGTTTTTCATTTAAAAAATAACTGTTGTAATTTAAACACATTAATTTTTTGACATATCTTGACAGGTAAATACATTTCTGTTGTATTTTATGTACATGTAGCTCTTCTCTTTTTTAGATCTTGTTAAATTAAAGTCTGATATATTTATGGTTTTTCATGATCAAAATGCAACCACTCCATTTCTGTATATTCCATTGACAGATAGAACAAAAGTTTTTTTTTGTATATTAAGACTAACGAAGTCTTTGTTGTTCATTCATATGATCACAAACTTTCTGTTACTTTTAGCAATAATTTTGGCTCAATATTTTGGCAAATAACATTAATAAGATTTTGACATTTCATATTTCTTATTTATTTACAAGAGTTAATTAAATGTTAAACTAAATATACATATAAATATAATAATAATTTTATACCTCTTCTTTTCTTTAAAATACTTTTTTTTATCAAAATTTACTGTTTTTTCAAAATTTAAAATTATTATTTATTTGTCAAGTCTTTTTTTTTTTAATATAAATTTAAATTCATTATACGGATTTTCTTTCTTACCAGAGTATTTTTATTTTAACTAATTTTCCAATTATCCTCGCACGACTAGTAATTAGCCAACGCGCTAACATTTAAATATTTTTAGAAAACCTTCTTTTAAAATATATTTCCCATCTCTAAAAATACGTATTCTATTTTTTTTTCTTTTTTGGCTCTAAATCTTCTAATTGTTTTTATTAATAATCGGAAAGTTAAGCAAAACTTTCCCAACTTTTTTTTATAAGTTTAAAGTTATTTTTTAATTTTAATTTTAAAAAAGTAAATTTTATATTTATATAAAATTTACAAATTTATTTTAAAACGTATAAAATAAAGTTGTTTTATTGATTTTTTTTTTTTGGAGGAGGAATATGATAATTATGTCAAAATATTTGAATTAAAAACATAAAAGTTTTTGGAAATATAGCATGCCATTCTATTTTTAATTCATTAACACCAATGTTTTGAAATGAATAGGAATTCGTCACAGAATAAAAGAAAAATTAATCTAATTAATCTCTTGTTAGTCAAAAAAAAAAAAAAAAAAGAAAAATAAGACGAAAAATAAAAATATAAAAAACTCACATGTATACAAGTTATTACCATCTTGTAATTATATAAATAATGATACATTTAAAACTCCTATGAGGAAAAAGCTCGATCATTTGAATTAGATGTATTATCAGGTAAAGATTTTTTTTTTCAGATTAAGGTTTAAAAAGAATTTCTTTCCTGCAATCTTGAGTTTATTACCAAAGTAAACTATGATATCTATAGTATAGTATTTAGTGTCAGATATTATTTGATGTATAATCAGATGATAATATCTGATGTATAAACTATTGTGATCACGAAAAATTTTGATTTACAGATTTCAACGGAAATATTCATTTTGACCAACACTGAATCCATTTTGATTAGTTCTGGGGTGACTTCTGTACGTACATACGCATGTGTGTATATACGTACGTATGTACGTATGTAGCTCGTATAACTCAAAAATGATTAGCCAGAGGATGTTGATATTTTGGAATTAAGACAGTTGTAACACACCTGGTTGTGCACCATTTTGACTGCAATCGACTGATACAAAAATGTCAAAAAAATCCTAAAATTAAAAAAAATTGGATTTTGAAATTTTTCTTAAGTGTAATAATAAGTCGTGATTGAGAACGTTTCAAAGATATATCATTAAGGGGTACTTATATTCATTGGCTCCTGAGTTATAGCCAAATAGAATTTTAATTAATGAAATACTTGGGTTTTAAAAGGGAAAGACACATCGGTTCGAATCAGACTTCATCTCCGTTTTTTTAACTTTTTTTTTAAATTTAAATATATTGATTTATTAATAATTATTTACCTCTGATTGTAAAAAACTTATACGATAACTAAAAATTCAATAACAAAATATATATATATATATATAAATATATGTGTGTGTGTGTGTGAGAAAAAATATCAGCTTATATCAATAAAATAAAAAAATTCATTTAAAAAAAATGTGCTATGTAATTTAATAGGCTTAAAAGGAAGTCATGTAGTGTTCACATCCATTTTTTTTTAATTTTTTGTAAATTGACATTATGTATGTATGTTAGTAGTTATAAAAAAGCAGTTTTAGACACCTGTGTACCACTTTTTAGTATACCATCATCCTCTTCTGATACTGGTATAGCAATTTTCATAACAAGCTTATCATGCCAAGCTTAGTAGATAAGTGAGAAGTAAAAGCCTTTTTTTCGATCTTTCTTTAGTGAACTGAAACAGTGTCGTATATCATTACAGCCAACCATCGAGTAAAAGATTATATTCAGTGCTTTCTTTTTGGAGACGTAAACCGCTTTCGCATTATCATCACCTGGGTATTCACTCCTATATCATTACTCTAGAGAAAGTAAATCTAACGAGCTATTTGTACCTCAGCAAAAAACAAGATAATCAGAATGATATCTAGATAAGTTTCTCTTTAAAAATGAAAAAAATGTTACTAGATTAAAATCTAGTGACAGAAAATTGGAAATTCAGCTACAGCGCCTGGCTTTAGTTTACTTACATTTATCTTTTTTTATTTAATAAAATGTGCGGGCATCGACTGGCTATGATCATTTAGCTCAAATGGAAGTTTGTAACGTATAAAAAATGCCATGTCTCATCAGGATTCGAACTCAGGACCTCCGGGTGAAAGACAGAGATGCTACCACTCGCGCCATGGAGGCCGGCTCTTACATTTATTGGTACTATAATTATTATGAAAATTTCTATTAAATATATAAATTATACTTATTACCACACCTCCAATAAGCCGCCATTTTTATAACTTATGTAATTAATAAAAAGTTTAATAGCTGACAGTGATTACTAATTTGTTAATAAGTATTTGCAACTGGAATGCTGAATTGCAAATGGACTATTGTAAGGAAAAATAAAATCTCATAATAAAAGATAATAAACATGTTGTACTGTGTTTATTATTCAGTCCAGTGCATTTGCGTCATTTATACCCTACCCTCTTAGTTGACCAGACCCCTCTCACCATACAATAGCAAGTATTCCTACGTCAAACAAATCCTGCACCGATCATTATCCAGATTCAACCTGACCTGACCCGTCTGGAGACAAGATCATGATGACCTTGGTGCGGAACCTTCTTTCATATAACTTCACCTACCTTTGTGCGTCATAGGTGTTTCTCAGGTTAGTACTCCCGGATGTAGTGGGGCTTAAAATGCAGCATTGCGGTACAATTTTTAGAGTAGTATTTTTTAGCTACAGCAGTTACCATTTTTGTGTTACGTACGAATTTATCTCTACCAAAATATTATCATTCTATTATAAGAAAAGCAAACAGACATAATTATCTTCAGCCGGCAAATTATTTTTTGTTGATTATTAATATTTACGAAAAGCGTATTAGTAATAATACACCCCCCACCTCGAATGTATGTTTGATCTTAATAAAATTATGTAATCAGATTTCATACAAAGCAGTAGTAAGTAGACTAGAATTTAGTGTAATGATACAGCAATATTATAGCAATTTTAATGTCTCTCTATTGAAGTATAAATTAGTGTCTTATGAAATCAAACGAAAAGTATGTATCACGGAGTTAATTAACCTCTAAGCTCTTTTTGAGATTAATCATGCAGGATTTGTTTAAAATGTAAGTAAAATAAATCTCTGTTATACAAGGTAAATAAAATAAATCTCAGCAGGGAGTGGTAGCATCTGGCCCTTTTATCCGGAAGTCCCGGATCCGAATCAGGTCAGTCATGGCATTTTTTATACGCTAAAATTTTCATTTTCATATTTCAGTACACAAGTTTCTTTATAAGCTTCTGTGGTGAACTAATTCATCATACAAAACTAAAAGATCAGATAAATTAAAAAAAAAATTGGATGTGGACACTACTTGACATCCTTGTACGCCTATTAAATTTTATATACACATTTTTTAAAATGAAAAGTAGATAATATTTAATTTCGATAATAACTTCTGATATTTTATGTATATATTTTTATTATTATTTTTATTGAATTAGTATTTATATCGTCTTTTTTTTCAATCAGAAGTTAATAATTATTAATAAATCAATATATATAAATTAAATCTCTCTCTATGAATCATGAAACCTTGCCGATAGTGAGGGGGCTTGCGTGCTCAAAGATACAGAGTAGCTGGACCGAAGGTGCAACCATGTCGAAGAGGTATCTGTTGAGAGTCTGACAAAGGAATGATTCCTGAAAGAGGGCAGCAGCCCTTTCAGTAGTTGTTAAGGGCGTAGGTCAGGAGGACATAAACGGCCAAAGCAACATCACTCAATCTTTTGAGTACTATGCAGCTGAAAGCAATGGAAAACTACAGCTGTATTTTATTCAAAGAAAATGTGATTCTCTGCATTTTCAGAAACAAAGATGGAGGCGCCTTCCTTGGTAAAAAAATTCCGGAGGTACTAGTCCCCCGTTCGGATCTCCGGGTGGGGACTACTAAGGAAGGGGTCACCAGAAAATTAAAAAATAACATTTTACGAGTCGAAGCGTGGAATGTTAGAAGTCTAAAAATGGTTGTTAGGTTAGAAAATTTAAAGGGGAAATGGATAGGTTAAATGTAGATGTAATAGGAATCAGCGAGGTTCGATGGGAAGAGGAAAATGACAGGTGATTTTAGAATAATTGACTCAGCAGCAAATAAATAACAGGCAGGAGTAGGTTTCGTAATGAACAAGAAGATAGGGATGAGAGTAGAGTATTTCAAATAGCTTAGCGATAGAGTAATAGTAATAAATATAAAATCAAAACTAAAGTAGACAACGATTGTTAATGACTATATGATTACAACTGCCCATGATGATGATGATGAGGTGGAGTGTGTATACGATGAAGCATTTAACACGTAAAAGGGGATGAAAATTTAATAATAACTGACGATTGGAATGCAAGCATCGGATAAGGCAAAAAAGGAAATTTTGTGGATGAATACGAGCTGGACAAAAGGAAAGAAAGAGACGACCGACTTATTGAGTTTTGCACGAAGTATAATTTAGTGATTGCTAAAACCCATTTTAAAAATCATAATAGAAGAATATACACATGAAAAAACCGGTGATATTGCAAGATATCAGATAGATTACATCATGGTTAAACAAAGATTTAGAAATCAACTTTTCGATCGCAAAGCATATCCTGGAGCAGACATTGATAGTGACCATAATTTAGTGGTAATGAAATTTAGATTGGGGTTCAAAAATCTGAAGAAAAGGCGTCGGATGTATCGTTGGTATTTAGAGAAGCTTGAGAAAGAGAAGGTAAAAAAGAATTTTGAGGAGGACATCGCAAGAGGTCTGAGTGAAAACGATAAGGTAGAAAATATAGAAGAAGAATGGGAGAATGTTAAAAAGGAATTATTAAATCAGCAGAAACGAACTTAGGAGGAACAAAGAGAACTGGTAGAAAACCTTGGATATCAGAGGGTATATTTCAGCCGATGAATGAACATAGAAAATATAAAAATGTAAGTGATGAAAAAGGTAGACAGAAATATCGACAGTTAAGAAATGCCATAAACAGGTAAATTTGAGGAAGTGAAAATTAGCGAAAGAAGAGTGGATTAAAGAAAAGTTTTCAGAAGTAGAAAGAGAAACGATTATTGGTAAAATAAACTGAGCATACAGGAAAGTAAAGAAAAATTTTGTGGTACATAAATTAAAAGCCAATAATGTGTTAAGTAAAGATGGTATACCGATATATAATACGAAAGAAAAGGTCAATAGATGGGTGGAATATATTGAAGAGTTATATGGAGGGAATGAATTAAAAACTGGTGTTATCGAGCAAGAACAGTAAGTCGAAGAGGATGAAAAGGGAGATGCAATACTGAGATCTGAATGTAATAGAGCGTTAAAATATCTGAATGGCAGAAAGGCTCATGGGATAGACGGGATACCAGCAATTACTCTGCAGAGCAGGCGAAGAAACGATAGATAAATTATACAAACTGTAACATTCAGAAAAAGGGGATGTTCCGTCAGACGTCAAATAGACTGTTATTGTCATGATTTCAAAGAAAGCTGGAGCAAATAAGTGTGAAGAATACAAAACAATTAGCTTAACTACTCATGCGGCAAAAATTTTAACTAGAATTCTGTTCAGGAGAATTGAGAGGAGAATAGGAGAAGTGTTAGGAGAAGACCAATTTGGTTTCAGGAAAAGTATAGGAACAAGAGAAGCAATTTTAGCACTCAGATTAA
>JAAAKQ030094458.1:0-14600 GCA_010016005.3 Zanna intricata
TAAATTGTATTTATTTTTATCATGTACTGATTTACTGTATGGTGTGTGTGTGTGTGTGTGTGTGTGTGTGTGTGTGTTGGATTGTGCAAACACACACACGAATATGTGCTTATTTATAGTCAAACAAGTGCACAGCCATATGATGAATTTTTTTTTCCTGAATGTAAAATGAGGAATTTGATTATGGTTTTATTACATCTTTTTCAGTGGAAAATAAACTGGATATGGTGAATCTAACTGTACATTTATTTAACACAGTACTAATGTTAATAGACTTATCCATGGTTGCCCATCCCACAAAGCTGATACACAGTTACTGGGCATTGAGCTTTGCGTCATGTTATATAGTATTTAATGCTTTATATTATTTAGCTGGAGGAACTGACAGGTAAATTTTATTCATAAAAAGTAAATTAGTAAGATATAATCAATTGTTATTTACAGATATCTTTAATTTATAACTCTTAAGCAATTGCATCTGAGTTTCACTTAATAAGCAATAAAAATATGAATATTTCATTTCAAGCTTTAAGAAAAGTATGTTTAACTTCAATCAGAAAACAACAGAAAGAAAAGCTCAACCTGACACTGTTATATATCATGTAACATTAAAAATTGAAATAATTTGTGCTGAGAATGAGTGAAGAAAGGCTTCCGATGAAGTTTCTAGCATATAAACTGTAATGTTACTCTAGCCTCAATGTTCCAGGAAACAGTGGCAGGCCAATAATGAAATAGCTTGATGTAATAAAATATTTCTGATGATACTTGAAGAAATGTAGAAGTAATATTGAAAGAAAGTAGTAGTTTTTATGTCCTGTTTATTTTATACACTTGACAACTAAATAGTAATTTATGCTACAGAAACAAGTGAGGAATTAGTTCCATGCTACATTTACTTTTATAATACATCTCCCCAATAGTACATCATCTTAACACTGAGTTTATCTAAACTCACTTATAGCTAGTTGGCTGTCATCTAGAATAACTCATTTCTGGTATTAAAATGAAGATGTAGCATTTGGCACAGCATTTTTTACATATTGGAGCTATTTTTTTTTTACAATTTAACATTGAAAAATTTTCAGAATTATTAATGTAAGAGATTTTGTATGGAAACTGAAGTAATGTTCCTCAATTATTACAGAAATTTATTTCTTTGAAGCCATGAATACACTAAAATAATTTTAGAATTAACACTACCTAAATTTCTAAAAATGGTAGCTAACCAGTCAAAAAAGTACCTCTGTATTGTTGTTTAAGGAATTGTCTTTTAATAAATCGATATCAGTGTGCAAAATAATCCTTTATTGCAAAGGGAAATAGCTTAAAACAAATAATCTATTTGAAAAACTTTTAGTTACACAATTTTTATATACGAATAACTAGTAAATAGTAGATATAGTTGCATTGTAGATATATGCTATTGTCAAAACTTTTCCTTTTTTTTCAGGAAAGGAAAAGTTTATATCTATAGTATTATGGATTGGAGGAGACCATTACGAGCTGTATTAGCATCAGTTACTGGATTAGCATTCCTCATGTTAGTGACAGTAGCTGTGTGGTTCTTTAGTTTATGCAGGCGTAGATTTGCAGCACATTTAATAAATCTGAGTATTACTGAAGAATGCAGAAATATTAAAGACATACCGCAAACAAACAATTTACCACATACCTCTTTGAAAGTTATCAGAATGGTTTGATTTAAATTTGTATTTAGTTATTTATTTAAAATACTTTTATTTATCATAATTATTTGTTAATTAGTTTTAATTCATACAACATATATATGTATGCATATGATGGTAGAAATTTTTTGTACATTTAATACTTAAAGTTCTTACTTCTAATTTTAATGCTAATTTTGTAAATAAGTTCATTCCACTAGCACATCATGAATTAAGATATTTCAAGTAGTCTATCATTATTATTATTTTTATTATTGTTCTCCTTTTTCTTTTATTGTAATTCAGATTGTATGTTTCTATTCATTTGTACATCATTTATAAATATTTTATATTTTGAAAATAATTTATAATTCTTTACTTGTAGAGGTTGTACATTATATAATCTGTTGGAATAAATATTAAAGAGGTGATCATTTAAAGGATATTCTTTTAGAAAGAATTTTATGAATCTGATTGTATAAAAAGAATAATACATTAATGTTCTGTTTTTTTATTCATCTTGTATATTATGTTTAATTCTTTGAAAAAATAAAAAGTGTTAAAAAATACATAATTTATAGTAAAATTATATTTTTTTTACAGCAATAGTATTATGTTCTTTAAATAAGATGTTAAATTATTGAACAGGTGTAATTAATATATTGTAAATTTTCAAAAATGATAGAAAGAGTTTAAAATAGTTACATTCACATATAGTAAATACTGTTGTTTACAGAGAGATTTAAAAACTTTAACCAAATACATGTTTTTGTATATTACAGTTGTGTTATATTTGTATTACAGTATGTACAATGAAAACTCATCATGCTATATTTTCTAACCTCTTTGGTCAAAGAAGTTGAAATTTTACTAAGACGTTTCACCTACAAGTGAAACACTTTGATTAGTGTAATAAGATGAGTGCCAAGTACTTATTGTGATGTGTTTAAAGTCATTAAAACAAATGACTTTACATTCATTAAAATCAAAACAGATTTACATAATTTTTTTTTTAAGTCAAAACCTAACTTATTCTATGTACTACAGTTTTATAGTATGCCAACAATACTTATATTATTTATTTATTCATTAAATTAACTCAGGTTGATGCCTCCAAACAGTCAGTATTTTTTTGCAAACAAACCAAAGAAAGTGATCAAATTGACATTGTGATCAAAAAGCTTCATCTCTTTATGTAAGACTTAGATAAAAACTTGTGCCAAAAAACAGTAGTCTTACACAAATAATACCAAACGTAAAGGAAAATAGACAGATGAGAAGTATTCACGGTCTTGCAGGACTGTTTGAAAGTGTTTTTAGATTAATTTTATAGGTAAGAAGAAACTTGTGATTTTGCACAACATATCTTATTCAATTAAAATAATTTTTATTTATATTATAAAAGGTAAAATTATGAAATGCAGTGATCATTCTTGATTGGATAACAGTGTAATAATTCTAGATATTGGAATGGATAGTTAAAAATTTCTAAGAAAATCTAAAAAGAAAGAGCTTTGATGCATTAAACATTGAAGCACAAATTCACAGTAATTTAGATTATGCTTATAATATAACTAATTTCTACAAATATTAAATACTTGTAATTATCTTTTTGTCTCTTACATACAAGCTGGAAGGAAGTCAATTTTCAATGTTGTTTTCGCAAATGTTTGCTTAAGCCTTTACATTTATATTCTCTTATCTTTCTTTTTAAATTCTGTTATGTTCTTTATTAATAAAATTATTACTTTATTAATTGCTGTAGATAAAATTCACTAATCTTGTATTCAAAGTTGTTGTTATGGATTGAATTAATAATTAAAAGTTAATAATATTAATGATTTTTATAGAAATTAAAAATTATTGAAGTTCCTTGCTATTTATATATGAGTTCTGAATGCTGTAAAAAAATTTTGCTCAATTTATAAATAAGATTAATGTCCCTTCACTTAAAATATAAAAAAAAAAAAAACTGTGATGTTGATTAGGATATTAGAAAATTGTAGTTTTATGTATTTGGCTTATGTTATTTATTATTATTATTATAACATGCACTGCAAACAATGTAAATAAAGAAATACCAATCAAATATATTATTATGTTTCTTGTCTGTGTTAAATAAAATAGTTTGTATATTACTAGAAAATAGATTAGAATTTGTTAATTATTCTAGTAGTAGAAAATTGGAGAAGACTTGTAAATTGTATAAAATGTATTATTCTGAAATAATTTTATGTTCCTGTATGATTACAGGATATTTTTCAGTATTATTACTGTTTATACAATATTAGCAGTTACTACTTTGTTTTTTATTTTTAATTTAAATTAAATTAAATTGTATTTTTTTCACTAATATCAAGTTTTTTTCCCCTAAGCATTATTTTCCTATTTTTTAACCATAGATAATTACAATTACCTATTTAATTGAAAAAATAGATCTGATACATTATGAACTTAGAAAAGAAAAACATGTTGTTATCACTCCAGTACATAGGTCAGTGAAATGGTAAAATTTTAAACTGTAAATCAGAACTTTAAAAAAGTCTAAAATTAGTTATAAAAATATTGATGGTGTTTTAACAAGACAAACTAACATTTTTGAAGCATTTGTATCTTAAATTTGTTAGGAAATATTGCATAATTATAGAAAATGGTCATAATATTATTAAAGTATACATGAGAAATGAATGGTCTCAATACTACAGTAGTTTTTTTATATATACTTAAAGATAGTATAAAAAACTAAAATTCTCTCTCTCTCTTTCCCGCCCTCTCTCACCCCACCCTCTCTCAAATTGTGAGATGTGTGTGTGGGGGGGAATGTGAGCGAATGATTCGTATGTAACACGATATCGACTTCCCAACAATTTTTTAACAATACTTTCACGGTCGCAAATTATAGTGAGAAGATGATTCGCAAATAACCAACACGCTATCAAACTTCCTCATAATAATTTAACACAACAAACAAACATTTACAACGCTTAACAAAGTTTATATGAAACAATTTTTAAACTTGCGCAGACTACATTGGCAGCATAACCTTCAGAAACATCACACAAATGAACCAATCCACGGGTCCCTCAACCCGCTTATATAACGTTAGCTGACGTCTAGAAAAGACTAGAAGATTCTATTTGCTTCTATTACAAATATCTTCAATAATATTATATATATTATAATATTATTGATAATATTAACAATATTATAATATATTATATCTTCATTACAATAATATTAACAAAATATTATTATTAAATGTAGAAATGAAATAATATCAACAAAATACCATTATTAAATATTATTAACATTATTAAATATTATTTAACAATGTTTATCATTTTAATTAGTTATAAATTTATTTTGTGGACTTCAATATATATGGGGAGTTATAATAATTTTTATAAAAACCTTGTACTACAACTAGGGGCCATGGTGTGAATGTATATGTGCGTATACATACATGTGCTATAGTTGAGCCAATTTTCTGAAATTTTATTTTAATAATTATAATTAATAATTTTTTTAAAATAGTTTCATTTTATTAAATGCTGTTTTCTTAAGCAGTATCAATTAGTTGGCCTTATAATCTTGTATGAAACTGGGCTTAATATAATAATCTACCGGTTTACATCATGCTTAACATAAACTATTTCTTGCTTTGCTTCTGGTATGTTAAGTACTCTGAATGTAAGTGTTATATACGGGCAAAGTATACAGAATGATAACAAAGTTAGGGATCCAGTAAATATTAATGAATTAAAATATTGTAATATTTAAATAATCCTATTAATGAAGCAGTCAAGTTCAAAACCAGATTTTATAGATTCCATGTCTGATAACTCTTATGATTTTTTTTTTTTAATTTATTTGCAGATGAAGTAATTCAGTATTTTCTCAGTTGAAGGGCAAACCTTTGAAGGGGCAACTTTGAATATTAACCAAGGTTTGCTTTGATTTAGTTTGAAATGAAGTTGTTCTGAAATTTTTTTGGTTAATCTAGAGACATAATTAATGGTTTTTTATGATTTTTTACCTTAAAAATTTAATAAAATAGGTCCCAAAACTGTATCTTCTTTAGTTTTTAAGATATCTGACTTAAAACCCAAAATTAGGGGTCCAAAAAGCAACTTTTTAATGTTTAGCTTAAAATGAAGTTTTTAAGATATCTGACTTAAAACCCAAAATTAGGGGTCCAAAAAGCAACTTTTTAATGTTTAGCTTAAAATGACTTTGTTAAATAACTTATAAATGCATACACATTTTCCAAAACTTGTAGAGAATTTAATTCTTAAAAAATTGTTGTAATCATCAAGATCAATGTATACAATGTTTATTATTTTTTTTTTTTGAAAACCAAACACAACTAAACATCTCTCTCTTTATCTGTTTAGCCTCTGGAACAACCGTAAAGTATTACTTCAGAGGATGAATGAGGATGATGTGTATGAATGTGAATGGAAGTATAGTCTTGTACAATCTCAGGTCAATCACTCCTGAGAAGTGTGGTCAATTGAAACTCGACCACCAAAGAACACCGGTATCCACGATCTAGTATTCAAATCCATATTAAAATAACTATCTTTACTAGAATTTGAACCTTAGAACTCTCTACTTCAAAATCAGCTGATTTGTGATGTTGCATTAACCACTAGACCAGCCTGGTAGACAAAAACATATCTAGATGGTATTAACTAATCAAGGAACAATTATACTTGG
Source organism: Zanna intricata (assembly GCA_010016005.3). Lineage (NCBI taxonomy): Eukaryota > Metazoa > Arthropoda > Insecta > Hemiptera > Fulgoridae > Zanna > Zanna intricata. The sequence goes on from JAAAKQ030094458.1 coordinate 6,387, forward strand.
AATGACACCAATCCACACACCACCTCAAAATCAAACTATGTTTTCAATAAATGTCTGGTGCAGTGTAGTAGGAAATATTTTGATCGGATCTTTCGACCTTAATTGTCGACTGTGTGCGGAGACCTATTTAAATTTTCTTCAAAATGAACTTCCTGTAATTTTAGAGGATGTTTCAGTGATAATGCAAAGATTTATGTATTTCCAATATGATGGAGACCCAGCACATACTGATTGCTGTACAACTCAGCATCTTAATGAAACATCCCCAAATAGGTGGATTGGCCGAGGAGAACCTACAGTACCAGATCTTCTGATTTAAACCCATTAGATTTCTTTGTGTAGAGACAAACGAAGTCGTTAGTGTAAGCACAAACTTCTAACAATGAATGAGAACTACTAAAAAAGAATCATGGTTACTCCTCAAGAAATAAAAATCCAAGAAAAGCCAACAAATCCATAAATGTTGAAGGAGGCAGCAGTGTCCTTAAAACATTGTGCTGAAGTGGAAGTGGACATTTTGAGCAGCTAATGCAATACTTGCTTTGTAAGTTTATCAAATATCAAATTAAATGAAAAATACTATGGAATATTTAAATGAACATTTGGTTAAAATTATTTTGAGAGAAATAGGCTTATAATTTTAATCTTTATTTGCAGTGTTTAGTTTTCATAACTACTTATTTGCATTTGGTTTTCAAAACGCACACTCTATACGTTTATTTTCACTATGTACAGAGTGTTAGATATAATAGATTCTGCATGTTATATAGAACTTTGTAAGGAAACATTTCATAATTACAGAAAATTGTTGTAATATTGCCAGAATTTACCTAGGCAGTAGTGGTGGAAATATAGTTTACTCAGATTAAAGTAACACATGACATATGAAGATAAGTCCTAAAAGTTATTAACACCAACCACTGAGAGGGGATTAAGATCTTCATGGTAGGCAACTAGTTAAATGGTATAAATAAGGTATTTAATATATATAATCTTAAATCTAGCAATAGCAAAGTATTGCCAGGTCTTCTAGTTCTTTATAAATCAGCCAAAGTTAGGAATTATAGACAAGTGTCAGGCCAAAAATAAAAATGAGAATAAAAGAATTAGGACTGATCATAAGTGTGGCAAGTCTTTTTAAATTTTATTTTTAAATAATCCTTAATGGAGAGAATTTAAATTCTCAGTAAGTTGTATATAATATTTTTATAAGCAGTAATTATTAAATGTTAAATAAACATGTTATTAAAATATAATAATGAAAATTCATATATTTTTTTGAAAAACATAAAAATATTAAATATATTAAAATTAAATAAATTGAAAATAATGATTTTACAAATCCATAATTTTTTTTTAAGTTTTATAATTTATAATATTGTCTACACTTTTTTAGAATAAAGATAGGATCCTGACATAATTAAGTTAAATTTGCAAACAATATATGCAGGTGTGTTTACATTTTGAATAAACAGCATAAAATGATAAAAATTAAATTATTCAGCCAATGGGGAGATATGAAAGGAAAATATTTTTATCAAACTAGAGTTGATAGGGGATGCTGAGCTTTAATATCTACAATAGTTGATGCCTTGTCTATTGAGAAAATTGTTTGTACTTCATTAAATTTTGAGTGATTACAAAAATCACTAGAAATAAATTTTTGTTAAGATGAAATTTATAAATGATTCAATGATTCAGAAACACTAATAAAAATGCTTGAAGAATTTGGCATAGACAACAAAACAAAAAACATAATTCAAGACACTCTTACCAATAAAACTTCACATGAAAAATTCATGGGTCTGCTATCAAAACTATTCACAACAGAATCAGGCAAAGCAATGACTCAACTTCACTTCTCTTTAATACAGTATTGGTAAAAGTGGTGAGAGAATGTAGAGAAACACTAGAAAATAAAGGAATCCAGAATGGTATCAAATTAGGAAGATCAAAAAAGAGAATTGATTGGTTAACTTTTTTAGACGACTCAGTAATATTAGCGGGAAACATAATAACAGCAAAAATACAAATAGAAACACTAAACAAGATTCAAAAAAAAAAAAAACGATTACAAATTTAATTTAAGAAGACAGAAGTGACGATATAAAAGGAATATGATACAGCAAAAATATTAGAAACTAAATATGGTAGAATAAACAGGAACAAAAAATTTAAATATCTTGGAGAAATAAAAACCCCAAAAATTCTTCCTAAAGAATCATTAAAAGATAGAAACAGGAAAATGGAACCAGAATACCAACTCTGCAGAAAAATCTACAACAAAAGTCTATTTCAATAAATGCAAAGATATGAGTCACTACAACTCTGTAATCAAGCCTGAAGCAATCTTCTGACATAGAAGATATATTATTAAACAAAAAAAATAGACTAGAAGACAAAAAGAAAATCTAAGAATGATTCTATGACCAATCAAGATTGATAAAAACTATAAACTACAATTAAATGTGAAACACTTAAAAAATACTGAGGAAATAACTACAACCTTTAATTCATATTCAACCTTTGATTCATCTTCCAAAGTAGAAGGAACATTCACATAAATTCTTTTTATCATTATTATCAAATGTTCTTGTACAGCTATTTTCCTTTCCTATTCAGGTAAGGCTACTGCTTCATTCAATAAGTCATCAATAAAAGTCCCATGTAACACATCTCCTAATGCAGCAATATATTTCTTCTTGAAAACCCTGTAGTTTAAACCCATCATATCAGCATGAGATGTTGCAAAGGATAAAATTGGTATAATGTAAGTTAGGTTTAATAAGTGCTGTTTAAGGAGAAAATGTCTTTCTTTGTAACATGTCATGATGACCACAACTATTACATCATTTTTTTGTAAAAAAAAAAATTCCTTCAGCTTGGTATTTCTAGTTTCAGAACTCTTAAAAACATCAGAGGAAGGTAATTTACTACTAATGGTAGTTGCTAATCCACTTATGTAGCCGTTTCCTATAACTATGGTAATAGTACAATTTAAAAGGGTAACTGTAATAAATTCTGACTTCAGTAACTTGTCTATTCAAATACAGTTGCTAGACAATCTCTCCAAATCATTAACATAGTTGTATGATTATCATGTAACACTATAATCTCTACTGAACTAATTACAAAATATGAAAAATTCTTGATCTCTCTTCTGAAACACTTCTCAAATGTGTAATCATTCCAAATATTGTGTATAAATTGTTTTAACTTCAATTCAATCCAATTTCAATTTAATATAACTTCTATCTCATCCAAAGATGGAGAATAGGCATTTATAGACAATAAAGAATTAAATTTTTTTTTCAGTAATTCTGGCTGAATTTGTGGCAAACTTGTTAACATTGATGTGATATGTTAAATAAGAGGTGTATATATATGTATATCTTATTATAAAGGAAAAAAAAGTTGAGTTCTGATATTTTTCTTATGAATATTGCACCTGAAATTAAACTTCCTCAAATAAAAAATTTCCGTTAAATAAATTTAAATAATTTAAAATAGATTCTATTGTTTGTTTTTAACACTCAATGCAATTAGAATCATAATGTAAATGGGTAACTAATAGAGCTGTGATGTCAGTCTAATTAGAATATCTATATTAAAAAATTATTTAAATGCTTTAAAATAATTGTATATCTAAGTGTTAAGCAAACAAGTAAACAATAAATAAGTAAAAAAGCATGTGTAACATACAAGACTTTTGAGTACAATTTGGTTTGTTTGTCTCAGTATTTTAATTTCATATTTATATGTATTTGTTAAATATTTTTTTAAACTAGATAATATACATTTAGTTTGTATAAAGTGCTGTATTAATCAATATTTTCAACTTGTGTGGAGTTTAATTTTTAAAACTACAGTTTATATTTTTATCTTTTTAAAAATATTATTAATGTTGGAATTACTGAAATTTTATGAATACTTTTTAATACAATTGAGGTCTATAATTTTACTGAATCCTGGAAGAAAGAATTTAACATATATATGCATGTTTTTTTATTTTCCACGATAAATTTAAAAATTGTAAGTATATATACATATTTTTTTTTTACTTATTTATTATTTTTTCTTTCTGTAAATTTATTGCATTTGGTATATCTTTATAAAAATTCAGCTACATTTAAACCAATGTAAACCAAATGTTTTACTCTGCAGTATTGTTTGTGGACAATAGCAAGATTCTACATATGTTATCCCTTTTCTCGAGAGTTGTTAAAGTTGCTGATGGAGTTTGGACAAGTACCACAAAAATACTCCTGATTATCTGTATACCGATAGTCAATTGAAATGTTGTTTCAAGATAATACAGTATCATATTTTAAATGCCAGCAGTCTTTCTACTTCCCATTTTCTTAGTGTCCAATTTCACATTCAAGCAGAAGTAATCTTCAAGCATAAGACTTCTTCAACTCAAATTCCATATCACTATTTCATGTCTGTTTCTTCCTGTTCACTTCTTTAGCCATTGATATTCTTGAATTTTCTTTATTTTCACTTTTGCAATCTTCTGTTAACATAACTAAAAACATATTATTTTACTTATTCAGTTCTTGTTTCTTCTAAATAGACAGTCAGTAGATTACTGTTTTCTTTTCTCATTATTTTTGTTTTACTAATATTTATTTTCATTCCTATTTCCTCATGGTTTCTACTAATTTTGAAACATCTTTTGAATGTGCTGTGTTTCAGTTCCTATAAAACATGTCATCTGTGAACCTTATACAATTTATTTTCCTTCCTCCTAGACTGATCCCTTCATCTTCTTCTACACCATTTCAATGTAATCTTAACAGAGTACTTAGTTATTTTAAGCTTAATTCATTTAATATATAAACAGATTGTATTTACTATTGCTATATAGCTTCATGTTTGCCTGTTTGCATCCTAATTATAAAAAAACCTATAATAGTATTATATTACTTTATTCTGGGAAACTACAGGTTGATACACAAATAAAACACTCTTCCTGCTATTTTTTTATGATAATTTTTGTATTACCATCCTATTATCTGAAAGCTTTTACTACAACACTTTCTGTGCGTAAACAAAAATACTAATAATAATAAATATCCCTTAGAATAACAAACAATAAATAAAAGATTTTAGAATTATTAAAAACTACTATGAAGAAGAAAGGATATATCCTTCTTCATCAAAAAGAGATTCCAGTATATGATTCCACTTTATAGGAACGAGAAAATGTTTTAAAAATTTTAAATTTATGTTACACAAGTCCGAAGATGGTATAATGAAACATAACAATATTATTTTCATTCACAGTATAAAAGTAAATCAGAGATGAAGGAAGAAAAAATTCCCTTCCTTTTATTCTACAGATATAAAAATAAAAAAAAAAGAAAGAAATTGTGAAATGAAATAAAAATATTTTTAATTCACCTTCAAGCCTGCTTTTCTAGTGAATACTGAACAGGCTGGTAAAGACCAGATAATATATGAGAGTTATTCAGAAAATTTTCAGCTTGATAAAGAAAAATAAGATTTTTCATTTTTTCAATCTTTATTTTTATTTTTCAATGTAGTCACCTTGCAATTTAAAACATTTTTAAACTAATCTCCTTTCAAGTTTTTAATACCAGTATAATGTGATTTATCCAACTCTGCAAAACAAGCTTTGACCGTATCAGCTTGAAGTGAATTTTCATCCAGTGAGCCATTTCTTGAAGTTTGGGATGAGGAAGTAATAATCACTAGGACCCAAGTACAGCTGATGTTGAGAAGCACTTCAGTGAATAGATCATGGAGTTATGTGGCAACAACCCAAGACACGTTTGCAGGCAAATTATTGTGGTGAAAAAGCACTTTCATTTTGAACAGATGTGATTGTTTAGCCTGAATTTGGCCCTTCATTTAATTATGGCAATACGGTAGAGATATTACCAAAGATGTTTTTTTAATCAGTTATATCAATGTATTAAAATATTTTCATCAAGTGTTACACTGTATTTTTTTAATAAATTAAATATGGTACAGTATAAGGTAGATTTTATCAATTTGTTAATCTTATTATTCTTAGACACCTTATACATTCTGGATGAAGTAATAGTAACGCAAGTATTAACCCAAGAATACTTTTCAACTTAGAAAACATTTGATAGACAAGTCCATGTCTTTCTGTACAAAGAAAGAAGTTAGAAATAAAGCAGCTTCATTAGCTGAAAAGATGTCATTCAATTAAAAGAAAGAAAGAAGCGTGATTAGATTGTTACTTATTTATTTGTTCGCACTGCACTCCTGATTACTCACATCATATTTCTCCAAACATCCCAACTCAGCAACTCAACTACATTCCTCATTCTCATCCTCCACATTATCTGACCATTTCCCTCTTGGTCTTCCTATCTTCTTCTTCCATCCAATTTTTCAGAAAAAAATTTTTCTAACTGTTCTATTCTGTGATGTTCTTTGGACATGCCCAACTCATATAATTCTCCAAAAATCTGTTCTAACTCTACATTAGTCTCATCCTTCATTCATTTACCTCTTTCACTGGACCATATAGTTTCTTTAAAACTTTTCTGTCCTATCTCCACAAGTAATGTTCATCATTTATTGCAACTCCATGTTTCTGATCCATACATGACTAAAGGTCTCATAACAGCTATTTTATTTTTTGTGTCATTGCTGTGTTTTTAGCTTTCACATAATTTTGGTTCGCAAATAAAAATAGCATCTATTTTCACCTATAAACTTTTCTTGTATGCCCACTTTGATCTTGTTCTTGGAAAATATTGCACCTTACGTTTTTAACTTCATTCACCTTTTCAAACACCTCATCCAAATTTATACCTTGTTCTCTTTTTACTTCTCACTATCTTTGCAATATGTACTTTGTCTTCTCTTTGTGGACTAGGAGTCCCAATTCTTTTGTTGTCCTGCTGCATAGTAGAAAAACCTTCTCGAGTAATGACTTATACAAAAATATTGAAAATACATCTCCCTGTCTTAAACATCTAACCCCACCACTGTACTTCCGTGAGTTTTTTGTAAAGTCATTTTAATGAGACTTCTAAGTTTTATGCATATTACTGCACTCACAATAATAGATAATAACATACTATTCTTTGCCTCTCTTTTTATTCTGCAGATACTTTAAATGCATGTACTCATATCACTCATATACTTTTTTCTATTTTTATCATAAGTAAATTGGCGATATGAACTTTCAAAATCAATTAAAGGGAACTGTAATTTTTGTTTAATTTAAAAATGCATTCAGCAATTTTGAATTATAACAATTCATAACTATATTAATCCAACTGTTTAATTATAGAGCTCATGCAGCTCATGCAGTTATTCTTAGTCCTTTGTTTGATCTGACCTATTTCTACTGTTTTAATCTTCTAAGGAAATTTTTTAAACTTACGATTGCTTTGACCAAGAATTGCTGATGTTTCAAAAACAGGATGATTAATATTTCATTTAATTTTCAGGCAATGAAGATCATATTTATGGTTATACTGTTATGTGACTGTTGTTTGAATATAATAATTGCAAAAACTGAACGAAAAGAGAAGATATATGATGGACAATCAATTATTATTAAAAGAATATTACGTAATAGTTTGTCTAATTATAACGTAAATGATACAGTTAACCATGACAAAAATGATGAAAAGGTACAAAGGTTAATTAACTCTAAGTCTCACTATATTGCCGATAGTATTAATAATAATCGTAATAGTAGAACTTATGATTATGATGATAACAACAGTGATGATTTAAGTGATGAAATAATGAAGACATCGGAGCAAATTGCTTTCCGACCACTATTCAGGTATATTAGATTACTAATTAATTTTATCTTTTGTTATGTAAAAAAAAAATCCTCTATGTTGTTGAATAACGAATAGATATTACAGTTTACGTTAAGTGATTTAATAATTAATTATTAATAATTTAACAAATTGCATCCTACCTGTAAAATATAATTATTACAATAAAATAAATTACAATAAAACTCTGAATATCCAGATTGACCTTTGCAAGACAGTTTCAGTTAAAAATAAATTAAAATGAACGATTATACTGCTGTTACAACTCGTTGGTAGATAAATATACAGAGTGTATCAAAACTGCACGGCAATCTCTCGGAAACGGATTCTACCTGTATATCTAAAAATAGGAAAAAAGTTTCCAATAAACATATGCCTGAAAACGTTTTGTTAGCGAGTTACGGCTAGCGAA
>JAAAKQ030094469.1:0-14600 GCA_010016005.3 Zanna intricata
ATACACATCATCCTCATTCATCCTCTGAAGTAATACCTTACGGTAGTTCCGGAGGCTAAACAGATAAAGAGAGAGCTTTTATGACAAAAGATTGAAAAATTGAAGTAAGTCTTTGTCAAGTTTATTGTCTGTTAAAATGAAATATTCAAGTAACTTGATATTTCATACCGTTATTTTAAATCTATTTGTATCATTTAAAGGAATAAGGTCTGATGATCTAGGTGTCCAGTTTGTCAACTGTCTATATCCGATCCATTTACCAGTAAATATTTTATAAATTTTATATTTCATCAAGTTGATAGTAAATTCAATTTGTCATCAATGAAAAATTTTCAAACACGGTAAGACAGATTTGTTTAATTTCTACAAATTTTGGCATAGCTGATATTAATTTTTTGTATAAAATAATATTTCCACTTGCCAATAGTTTTTAATATAAGTATCTGAGTGCTTTTAGAGTCACCTCTCAATCGTCAGGGAATATTTTAAGTTATTAATTTAATATTCATGTTTATAATTTTTTATGTATAATAGCATTGATAAACATAATTTCTGTTTCCTAACATGCGGTACATGATATTAATCTTTAATCTTTTTTTTTTGATGCTGAAAATGAATATGAACTCAAAATCATTCTATCGCCCACCATTTTTAAAAAAATTTTAAATTTTAATTAAAGGATTGTTTTCATTTTTGAATGTATAGCATTTTCAATTTGTATGATGTATTTTGTTAATTTTTATTTTATTGTTTAACTTTGTTAACATAATTTGTAAGCTATAAATAAACAATACTAGACAAAGAATTAAATCTTATCACATATTATAACATCATATCTAATTCTGTGAAGAGTGAGCCTTCATGGACAATATTAGTAATGTCTGTGCAGTTCAAAACATGTAGCTAAAACAGCTGTGTTATTTCTATTAAGCACTGGATTTAGGAATGAATTAATTTTGTTTAATCTTATTGCCGTCTTAAATTTGTTAATAGTGCAGTATCATAATGCCTTGAAATTGTGTTTTTTGGATGCCTTTTGTTATGGATATGGTGAGTTTACTATAAAATCAAATAGAAAAAACATTACACCTTTAATTAAAAAATCATATCATTTGTAATGTCACTGTAAAATTGGTGATCAGGATTAAGACTCCTAATATAGTATGCAGTAATTGTTCTGTATATTTAAGAGGATGGCTGAAAGGTATGCAGAAAGCTTTGTCATTTGATGTACCTCTGGTTTGACGTGAACCATAGGATCATGTAACCAACCTTATGTTTAACAAATGTGTCTGAAATTTCTAAAAGTCTAAACATAGTGTAAAATATTCTTCATTGCAATCTGCAATCAGGTCTGTACCTCAGTGAAATTATTCCAGTTCCTGAGCCACTTGTGAATGTATGTTTTGAAAGCAGTGATGAAGAATCGACAACAATGATTTTGATTTCAAGTAGCTCCAATAAGCTACATCTTATATCACATTAAATTACTTGGTTAGGGATTTAAATTTTTAAAAAAATCAAGCTGAACTGTTAGGATCAAGACTGCAAGGTTGAAATTTATTTTTAAAAAATACAAAAAGTTTGGGCTTTCGAAGCTGACAAAAAGAACTTTCTCAGAATTTTACTGATGAAATTAATTTGGTTTATTGCACAAATATTGGTGAGCTTATGTTGCACTTAGGACAAGTTCATAAACCTGAGGACTGGTACCTTTTCATAGATTTTTCCAAGTATAGTTTAAAAATGGTTCTACTACAAAACATTAACAAATATCCTTCGATACCAATCACTTATAGTATTAATTTGAAAGAAACATATGATGTGATTAAAGACATTCTTAAAAAAATAAATTATAAAAAACATAGCTGTAACATATGTGGTGATTTAAAAGTTATAGTTATTTTGTTAGGCATGCAGTTAGATTATACTAACTGTTTTGTAAGTGTGTTTTCTTTGCGTATTGGACAGCTGAGTTAGGGATAAACATTATATTACCAAAGAGTGGAAGAAACAAGACAACCTAATTCCAAATGGGAAAAATAATATTCATGAGCCCTTAGTTGAACCCAAAAATCTTTTTACCCCCTCTTCATATCAAGCTGGGACTAACAACAAATTTTGTAAAAGCAGTGACGAAGGATGGTCCCGGATTTTTGTACATCAGACAGAAATTTCCAAATGTAAGTGAAGGAAAAATTACAGAAGGAATATTTGTTTATCCTAAAATAAGAGAATTAGTCAAAGATGATGTATTTAACTCTGTGTTAAATAATGTGGAAAGGTGCAGCTTGGGCTTCATGTAAAGATGTTTACAAAAGTTTTTTCGGCAAAGCAAAATCCAACAATTACCACGACATTGTTAATCATCTTCTTACTTAATACAGAGCTATTGGATGTAATATGGCTGTGAAAATACATTTCCTCCACTCACATCTGGGTTTTTTCCGGAACAACATTGGAGATGTGAGTGATGAAAACAGTGAATGTTTCCACCAAGACATTTTGATGATGAAAAGCTGCTATAAAGGGAAAGAATACTAACATGCTAGACGATTACTGTTAGACATTAATTCGGGATGTGCCTGAGGCTATTTATAAAAGAAAAGCATCAGCGAAATAATTAACACAAGTATATCCATGTAAAATTATGAATTTTACAGATTTTAACTATATTTTCCCTTAATTTTTTTTTTGAAGCGTAATTTATTTAAAATTAAGGGTGATAGAAAAATTGTATTTACTGATCTGTAATATATGCAAAAAAAGGAATTCAAGATATGGTATTACACTTAGAGAAACATTAAAAAAAATATTTTTTGTCTTTCAGTGTAATAGTTAAATTGAAATTAAAATTGTTAATAAGCTGATTCAGAAATGGAACAAGTTTATTAATGTTGTTAGAGCTTATGTTTAGTCAGCCTCTGTGGTGCGAGTCTTGGCCTTTCATTCGGAGATTCTGGGTTTGAATCCCGAACTGGCACGACATTTTCAGATATGCTGCAAATCATTCATCTTATCCTAAAAGGTTATGTGAAAAGTGTAAAAATAAGTCACATTGATTAAATAAACTATTTTACGTTCAGAGCAATTTGTCTTTTATAACCGAATGACCCATACATGTATAATTAAAAAAATTACTCGTGTTTAGTTTCTTAGGCCTGTAATTGTAATTCTATTCTCTGATTTCAGAATTGAATAATGATACTATTGATGGTTTAAAAAATGAATTAACAATGCTTAAAACATCAATAACAGAAAAAGATCATGAGCTGAAAGCAACTGCCAGTTTATTGTTAGCCGCTAAACAAAATGAGATCAAACATAAAGATGTTGAAGCTGAAGTTTTAACAAAAGTTAGTGTTGATATTTTGGACTTCCTTGAAGCTGAGTTACAGTGTTCAATATGTAGTGAAATAGCAGTTGATGTAAGTACTTAAGTAACAAAGAATGAGGAGTTGTAGTAAATTTTACTGTTGCTTTGATTATTTTGTTTGCTTTTTTCATTAATATTTTAGCGGTAATTATGTTTATTTTTCTTATCTAGAATATACGTGTTGTTTAGCTTGGTAACACTTTTCTTTTTTATGTTGATAACACTGATTTTATTGTTTTTGAAAAAGTTTGTAGTCCGAGTCAAAATACTTTTAGGAAATTTGAAACTATTGGCAAGCAATTAATCTAAAAGAAGACCAGCATATTTTGACCAATAATTTTGGGGCTGTAATAATATGGCTTTCATTTTGTTGACTTTTATTTTATTTTTAATATATTTAATATATCATTATCATATTTTATGTGTTAAATGATCTTTTTTTTATTTTAATATAAATATTTAATGTAGTCAAAGATTGATATGAAATAAAGCATGTACCAAGATAATATAAGATAGTAATTTATAACATTTGTGTTGATATACAGAGTTTCCATTTTGGTATCACTTGGACAGTAAGATAGAAATGTAAAATGAAAATGAAAAAATAAATAATTGAGGTGGTTGGGAAATGTTGTAATGATGAAAGGAAGGATTACAAATGCTTGTAATTTTTTTAAATTGATCTCCATACAATTACATTATCTCTTCCCTGCATTCTTTCACGGTTGATATTCATGTTTTTCTCTTGTAACTATTTTTTACAGACATATTCGGCAAGGTTTTTTTCTTACATATTTATTTTATTTTTAATGCTATTGGGTATGATTATTACTTAAGATAAGCCACATTAAAATTTGATCTGCATTGTGGGTGGCATCATTCAATAACAAAGGAATACAACTTCTGATGTCATCCTATGATAAATGTCTCAAAAATAGCCGGAACTTATAGAAAAACAGTGTAAAGTTTATACTTCAAAAAGCAATAAAAATTTTACTTGAGTGATTTTTTTTTTTATTCCTTTGGAATCTACTTTTTGGTCAACCTGTCATATATTCCTGAATATATATAATCTGTTTTATTTATTTCCTTCACTAACAAGCTGATATCCAGTTATAGTTAGTTGAGCTATAGTTAATGATAAATTTTAAATTAATGATAAAAATGCAGTTCACCCTCTATTAACATGGTTAGGGAGTGGTTTTCTATCTTCTAAAAATAATTACAGAAACAAGTGGGATGAATTAGTTTAGTAAGTATGCTATAACATTGAAATTATACTTGTCATCTGAGTGAATTCAAGTGTCTGCTCAATGTTAAATAAAATTTCTTGCAAACCTTGTAATACTTCACAGAATTGTAATTTAGTGACATCATTTTTCAATGAAATATTATCTTTATTTATTAAATAAATTTTTAAAGGTAAATTAAATTAAATATATAAAAGATGTGGCAAATAAATTTATCCGGGTATTCAGATCAACCTATTTTGGCAAAAAAGTTAGATGCATTTTTTCAACTGATCCATGAAGATCAAATAATAAAATTATAAGTATTTAGTATCTTTATAGAATTGTTTCAACATTTATATCAACTAAAAATATGCACTATAAGTTTAAAGCAAGACAAAACCTAGTAGTTAACCAAATTAATTTAAATTTTTAAATTCCTTCTCTGTTATACACAAGCTGTAGATAGAAGAAAGCTTTTTTTGACGTTAAACCTTTGATTTTTGTAGATGATGTAGAACAACAACATGTCCATTGTGTTAGTCATATTTAAATCTCAGTTCAACAACATCAGTCACTAAGCTACTACCCAGGGAAGGGAGGACTTTGCAGCAGATTAAATAATAAATGTCACCTTGGGCTTAGCTGTAATGTGGATGTTACAGAATATAATTCTACTTAATTCATTAATTAATCTGGTTATTTAAGTCATAAGTCTCACATATTGTGTTGAAACAGCATTCTTCTAGCCAGAAGATCCGAAAATTTTCAAATTGTAGACCAAATCATCAGGAGAAATTCACAGTATGATGCAGCAGTAGATTATAACCCTGCTTTTGCAAAATTACCTAACATTACTTCTTAGAATGCAGGATATTTAAGAATAACCTTTACCAGCTGAATGTGTAATCTTAAATTTTTAATGTATGAAGATAAAAAAGGATGTATTCATTATGCTGAATTGTGCTTTGATTTTGATTGGCGTCATGTTTATCATGCTTAGAGTTGAATCATGGTTATCTCTTACCGGGCAAAATATGTTGATTAGCGTTATTGTCTTCTTTATTGGTATATTGAGAGACATATAATCATTAAATTAATTTTATGTTCTAGATGTAAAGTCTTTTTTAATCTTTAGTATAAGGACCATTTAATATATTCTATCAGTTTCAAAATATGTATAATAATTATATATATTGATATTTTGAAAATATTTTAGTATTTCTAATTGTTAAATGTTAATCAGTCATTAAATCTTAAAAGATTTGTCTCTTAAATTGATGTTTATTAAATTCAAGGAAAGATTGCAAGTAAGGTTAAACAGCATTCTTTTGCTAAGATTTATAGGATTTAGATACATTACAACGCTTAACTTAATTAATCATAAGTCCCTTCTATTAAATTTTTCTTTTTTAAAAATTTCCTCTCGTAAATTAAGTAATCCATAAAGTTTAAAATCTTAAAGCAATTGTCATTCTAATTTATAAAAGCAAAATGCTCCAAAACATTATCATAATGGTCTAATTTAAGCAATGGATTTTAATTACCTTTTAAAATTAATAATTTTTAAAAAGATATAAAAATATATGAAAGAGCTGACATTTTATTTTTTCAGACTGCTGTATTGAGTTGTACACATTTATTTTGTTGCTTTTGTATTATGAAGTGGATTAAAAAGAAAAAAGAATGTGCTGTTTGTAGAACACCAGTTAAAGAAGTAATCAAGTCACGTGCTGTAGATACATTCATTGAAAAAATATTAGAAAAGTATTCTCCTGATACATTAAGACATCGTAAGCAGCTTTTGGAAGAAAGGAAAGCTGGTAACTTTTAAAATTATTTTTTCTTATTTTTTCCTTAGTTTATATTCAGTTAACATTCTCTGGTGTGAGTTCATGAACACTTACCACATTCATTCTTTATCAATCACAGATGTTACTTATGTGGATATGTGGATGTATATGCGTATAAAGTTTTTATTACAGAAACTGGTTTTTATACTAAAAAACATGACGTTAATGCATCGTGGTTAAAACTACCTAGAATGTAGAGTCCATGAAAGTAAACCCATGTAGATAAAATGACTCAAATTATATTCTGTATTGTACTTACTTGTATTGTACTTATTCTGTATTGTACTGTATACCCTACCATTTATATTTGCTATATGAAATATTAAAAATAGTCAAAATATAATACTGTATGTTTTCAACATTTTAAATTAACACAGTTGCTTTTCATTTGAAATGAACAGTTCATTTGAACTGTTTAATTTGAATGAAACAGTTTCATTCATTTGAGTGAATTTATCTTAAATAAATAATGAATGAGATGTAATGTTTAGCATCAGACTGTCATTTTTCTCAAAAATAACAACTTAAAAAAAAGTTGGATTGAACCTTCACAAGGTGCGTCTGGATATGTGGTTTTATCCAGAACAAATAGGAGAAATTTGTCTGGTGAACTGAATCTAAACAAACTTCACAGCTTCATTTATCATCAAATCACACCTCACTAGATCACATGTAGAGTTTTAACTCAGGATCTAATGGACAAAGGGTAATCCCTTGACAGTCAATAGTCTTTTAAGGAATATTCCACCGGCTGAATCAAGTAACACCAAAGTTCAAAGAATGCAGCATTTGGATATGGTGGGGTGCCACTTAAAAAAAAGGTAATATATGATTGGAAGAATTTGAATGCCCCAACATTACACACATGAACAATAAAAATAAAAAGTTCAAAATCAAGCGAAAGCAAATCATGTACATTTCCATAAACATCTAAACTCACTCATGCAGACTGGTAAACTAAAAATAACTGGTCTAATGTACCGACACAAAATTCTCATCATGGGTTTGCAGGAAATAAGGTTATGGGTTTGCATGGGTTACTGACCAGGACACTATAGAATCTCAAGTATATAGACTCTACAAAAGTATACCTGGGAAGAGAGAAATGAAGAGAGAGTGAGTGAGCATGAGCACGTGTGCGTGTGCATGTGTGTGTGAGCATGTGTGTGTGCATGTGCATGTGTGTATGAGTGTGTGTGTATGTGTGAGAGTGTGTGCATGTGCGTGTGTGAGTGTGAGCATGTATGAGAGTGTGTGTGTGTGGGAGTGGGTGTGGGTGAGTGAGTGGGTGGATGTGTGTATGTGGGTGAGAGTGAGTGTGTGTGGGTATGAGAGTGCGTGAGCATGTGTGTGTGAGAGAGAGTGTGGGAGTTGGTGTGGGTGAGTGAGTGGGTGTGTGTGTGTATGTATGTGTGTGAGTGGGTGTGTATGTGTGGGTGTGTGTGTGTGGGTGAGAGTGAGTGGGTGCGTGTTCCACAGTTTAGAACAGGCTTTTAGTCAGTCTCAAAATAATAAATTCCCTACAAAGATTCATGTCACAATCACCAAGAATCTCAACACTCACCCTAAAAGCATGTAATAATATTTGCACTGTACCCTTACAGCCAATAATAATAACTCTCCAAAAGACTGTAAAGAAAGAGAAAAGTTCTGAGATCTACTTGATCTGACTATAAATAACATTCCCAAAAACAATGTTAAAAATTAATCAGAGACTTCAATGCTGAACTAGGCAGAGAAAGAAGATACTGTGACATTATTGGAAAATGGCCTGCCCAGAATAAAATAAATACGGATAAAGACTTGATGATCTCTGCAGAAACAACAGCCTTATCTTGAAATCCAAATATTTAAAGAGGAAACCTCAAAAACTCAAAACTGGAAACACCCTGACTACATTAAAGGAGAATGGCAGCTGACCATGTCTTCATGAACAAACATCACCAGGAGATTATCAAGGTAAAAGTTTTTTGAGAATTAGACATAGACAAAAGCTCAGATCAATGTGTAGTCAAAATTATAATTAAATTTACTCTGTTTTGTTTTATTGATAGAATTTGTTTTGTTTTATAGATAAATCTTCTTCAGCTAGATTACCTAGGCATTCAAGAAACGGAAGAGCTAATAGAGTTGATAGAAGTCGTGGATTTATGGAAAGAGTTCGCCATCCAAGACATACTGTATTTTTGCAACCTGATCCTGAGGAATTACCAAGGTTGGTTCCACATTTTATTTTTAAGTTGATATGTTTTTATTACTGTAAAAAAAAAAAAGGCGATAGGTTGATTAATACAATTGAAAGAAAAGAGGATCAAATAAATACCCTTAAAATTTAACCAGTCATAGAACTCATAGAAAGGGTCCAAGAAAACAAAGGTTTGTGAAAAAAGAGTGGCATAAAAAAAATTATTATCTTAATTAGTTGTATAAATCTATAATTACTATTCAGTATGCTCAGCTGTTATACATATTAAACTTGGATTGTATTTAAACAAATCAGGCAAAAGTATTTTATGTTAAATGTAAAAAGGGAGTTAAAAGAAATGTATTATTTATAAAACATTAAGAATAGATTCAAAGTATGAATCACTGTTAAATGTAATCCAATATCATTATGATGTCATGTGATATGAAAAGATTAACAACATTATTAATATCATGTCACATGATTAAAAAGAAAAAGAAGCAGATTAAAACTGTGGTTTTAAGCTTTCATTATGAATGAAGATGTAAATGAGTTAATATAAAGATGTAAAGGATATAAGGATAATAATAAGGATATAAGATAATGTAAGGATGTAAGGAATATTTTATAAATATAAGGATGTAATGGAGATAGAGAAATTTAAGAAGAGGTGTAAATTTGATATCTGTGATGCAAAAAAAAAAAGAAAAAAATGGCTGCAGATTTAAGATCAAAAACTTAAACAGTACACTTTGGAATGTAATAAACAAAAAAGATTTAAAAGATGAATAATAGGGAAATAATTAGAAAAAAGGAAAATAAAAAAAGTTTTGTAGCTTGTTGGAAATGAATAACTGTATCAGTAGTACTTTTAACTTATAATGTTATTGTCATATAAGTAATTAAAAGTTGTAGAAAATTCTTAGAGGAATCTCTTTCTCACTTGATAAATCTTATCTTTGAATTGGGTAAAGTTTTAATAAACTAAAATTATCAGCAATTAAGCCAGTTCACTGAAGGATAACATGTCTGAAATCAATATTTTATCTTTTTCATACATTTTTAAAGAGATTATGCTTGACAGATCAGTATATTTTTAAAAAACATGTCTATTAAACGTTGAGGATTAATCACAGTTTTTTTAGGAAAAAAAAAATCTAAAATGGAATTATTGTGGTCTTTTCTTTGTAGAGAATATTCTTAAAGGTTTAGACAGAAAAGAAAGAATAATTACTTTGTGGTTGGGTTTCAGTTGTCCACACATCTCAGGAATGGTCAACTTTTTTCTTTTTTTTTTTAACCTCTGGAACGACCATTAAGGTATATCTTCAGAGAATGAGATGAATAAATTGTAGTGTGTGTGAAAAATGCCATGCCTGACTGGGATTCGAACCTGGGACCTCCAGATGAAAGGCCGAGACACTACTACTCAGCCACGGAGGCCGGCAGGAATGGTCGACCTGAGACCGTACAAGATTACATTTCATTTACATTCATACACGTCATTCTCATTCATTCTCTGAAGTAATACCTTGTGATAGTTCCAGAGGTTAAATAGAAAAAGAAAGAAAGTTACTTGTTTGTAACTAGTTAGCTGTTTTATATTGAAATATTGGTGGTAATTTAAATATAATGAGAGAGAAAAATTAAGAGCGCCTAATTTGTGAGAGTCTTACCTATATAACAGAGAATAGTGTGTGGAAGTTAACGATGTAAGCATTCAATGTGAAATTAGGACATAAATATTGTTATTTCTTATAGTGGAAGTAATGTTCCTTAGGGGTCAGCCTTAAGTTCCATTTTATTTTTGGTTTACTAGGAAGTAAGTTTTATAAGGGAAATATAAGTTGAGTGGGGTGAAAAGTTTCAGGCCTAGGTAAGACAACAACATTTTTCTGAGTATTTTTTTATTTATTTTCAACACAGTCATCATTAATGCCTGTACACTTAGCCCATCCAGCGTTCCTCTAGAGCACTTATGCTAGTTTGATACATCGATTTTTCCAAATCTTAAAAGTAGCTGTCTACAGTGGCAATAACTTCATTATTGATTGAAAATCTCTTCAGAATATTTTTTTAGGTTAGAAAACAAGTGATAGTCATTTGAAGCCAAATTAGTCTCATCTACAGTCACAAATCAACATAAAAATTCCTCTGGATTGCCAGAAGAGCTCAAGACAATCATTTAAGTGTTATTTTAGCACTGTTTTTTGGTTGGACGTGAGCAAACGTGGCATCCATCTATTGCACAGCTTGTTCGTGCAAAATATTGCACATGTGTTCTGCTTGTGTGCAACTCGACTGCTACCTGGAATTTTTCACCTCGCCTTCATACTGGCATGAATGCCTGATGCTATCTCTTCAGGTAAAAGTTTACAATAACTTGTTGCAAATTGTTAAAAAAATTTTCTCTCTATCCATGTGTAAGTGGGAGGTTAATATTAGACAAAAGAAAAAATCAAGCTTATTGGATTTCAAATAAATATACTGAAAAACAATAAAATTAAACTTACAAATCATTAGTGACAATATATTAATGAAATGTAAGGTGTAAATTCCTTGTGGCTTCTGTTGATAAATGTTGTCATAGGATAATATGTTGAAGGCTTTAGTTGTAAGTTATGTCTGGTGTATTTCCTTTAAGAAAAATTGCTGTCTCAAATAATATAAAATTAAATATAGCAAGCAGTTTATGTTAGTTTTATTGTTATAAATTTGAAATGGAATTATTTAGTTTGTTGCCTCATCATATTTTAATTTAGAAAGAATTTTTGTAAATCAGAAATGTTATGTTAAATTCTTAAATATAAAAATATATTCATATAGGCAGGCTTTTGAATTGCTTAAGTTTAATTACAGTTTTAAGTTTGTATGTATTTGATAATGTTGTGAATTTAAAATCTTTATTGTGTCTTAAAAATTTGAATGTAATTTTGTATGGTAATAGTTAGATGTATGAGCATTATTCACATTGAAAAATTTTAATTAAAAACTATTTCTATAATGGAGGTTAAATTAATATAAATACTTGCAAGCAAAGTAAATTTATCATTAAATATAGTTTTTTTATAAAGTAACATTACTAATACCTGTAATAATGAGACAGGAAACTTGATTTTGATTTTAAAAAAAATAAACTAGCAGTAATTAGTATTACAGGCAGTAATAAGTACTAGTATTATTGTATTAGTTTAATAATAACAATTATTATTTCTTCATTAGCTTGGTGCTTCAAACCAGTCATTCATCTATGAGCTGATCATTGTTAAATATTGAAAAATTCATATCCTGATGCATGCCTGTGTAATTTGTTACTACTACATGTAGACAATGACAGAATGTTACTACAATGTAGAATGACAGTTTTGAATAATTGTCATATAAGGTTGAAAGTTGTGCAAGGGATTATGGATGCAAATGAAAAATATTATGCTGGGATTTAAAATGAGACTCTTCCAAATGAAAGTCTTAGATGCTACCTTTTTGCCATGCAGATGAGCTGGAAAAAGTTCTTAATTATTTAAACAAAATTTTTTTTTTATTCTTGTAAATAAGGTAATTCATTGTTATCTTTTTGTATCACATTTTACTTTTTTCTCTAATGTGTTTTCAAACTTATTTTATATCCTAGCAGTCAATCCGTATGCTTTCATTACCTCAAATTCAGTTCTCATTATAGTTGATGGATGTATCTGTAAATTTTTTTTAACAGTTGAATGTTACACCGCTTTTAGATTTTTCTTTTAGTTATTTGTTGTTTCTTCAATAAACAAATGGAAAATTGGAAAGTTTGCCGTGTTTTCACCTCCTTTTTTTTTTTGCAGATTTTGAAGCTTGGCAGTCATTTGTGTTAGACATTTACCATAAATATTATGTACATATTTTTCTTGTTAGATAGTTAGATTTTGTTAATTTAATGGTTATACATTTTTTTCTCAAGCTCAATCAAAGAATTTTGATTATCTATAGATTATGATACATGTTAACTATTTTGTTAATTATTATCGATGCTTTTTTCTGTCTTTTTTTACTCCTTTCTATTCAGTGTTTATCTTTCTTTTTTATATTATTTGATAGTGCTTTATTACACCCGTTTTGCATTAATTGTAGAATATTCATTTAAATAAAGTTTATATATTATATACTTATAAATAATGTTTTTAATTAAATATATTTTTTCTTGTAGGTTAGGTGATGATGCTCAGTACAACGAAATATTAGGTCCTTTTATAATACCACCATACGTGGATGCTGTTGTGGGTAAGTCTTACTTGATCTGTTTTATGTATGCTTGAAATACCTGATATGATCATTGTTAGTCACCATACTGGCTTTGTATTCAACTACTCTGATAGTTAATTCTAATGGTGTTAGCATTTTTTATAGATTATTCTTTAAGATGTAAAAAATTTCCACTATGAAAAATCTGAATGAATGCAGTTTTTATTAAATATGATTTATCTGTTGCATTATGCCCTTTGGTTTTTTTTTTTCAGTGACTACTGCTGTTGGTCATTAGCTGATAATGATCACCATGCAGGAACAAATTACTTATGAAACTTAATAAAATGTCAGTGGCCTCTGCCGCTGACATATTTTACCTTGCTTCATACTCCATTTTCCATAAAGCTGTTCCCTGAGATGATATGGATGTGGAAATAGATATGGTATTTATTTTATTCGTATCGGTTTATATTATTCAGAATCCTTAACATTTTATTTTCAAGATTCTGATTTTTTGAACTCATTATTTAGAAAAAAAAGAAAATTGCCAAATTTTTCTTTGTCGTCTGTTTAATAATATGGTAGCTCCAACAACTCCTTCTGAGAAGAACAAAAATACTGATTTTGATATAACTATCAGAGAAATAACATTTAAAAAAGTACTTGCTAATCCATATATTGTGTGTTGAAAACATGTTAATTGGATATATTTATTTAAGAAAATGTGTTTCTTTACTTATATAGTATAGAAAAAATAATTAAATTTATTGATATTACCTCCAATCATCTTACAGGGAAAATCAATTTCTCATAGAAGGAATAAAAGGAACCAGAGAGCAAATGAGAATGGGAAAGAAAATATTTTTGTACCAAATAGCCAAACACCCTTTGATGTAAATTATGCACATGCTGTGAATGAAATTTTGAAATTCAAACAAAAAAAAAAGCAGCCATGTGTTTGATGGAATTTGTCTCTAGGAATAAAAAAAAAAAAATCAGCCCCACAATAAAGCCTTTTTCTTTAAAATATCTCCGACCTGCCAAAAGTCTGGTTGCAGGGTGCTTTATAAATAAATAAATAATCTGTTTTTTTTTTCAAGGCCACAATATTTTATTTTTGTACCAGAAGGATAGTTGAACACAACATATATTATTTATGTATTTCATTCAACATTGAATTGAAAGTCCATTGTTTCAATTTGTGATCATTGTAATATAGCTTGTTAATTTAACTTGTCTATTTTTTTTGTCTGTATGGGATTATACAGGATGTCCCATATAAAACGCAACCCAACCTTATATTGGTAGGTATTGAAATAATAAAAAGGAATGTGTAAATGTAAATGTAATTTTTATTATTAATCCATTACCTTACATTTAGAGTAAAAGTTGGAAGTGGCCGCCATCTTCTTGAATACAAGCTTCAATTCTTTTTACAGCAACTTTTTCAAAGTTGCAACTTTTTCAAGTTTCTTGCAACTTTTTCAAAGTTTGTGGCTGGATATCTAATACAGCTTGTTCAATATTGACTTTCAATTATTCAAGTGTTTGTGGTTTGTTGCTCTTGGCTTTTTCTTTGAGGTAACCCCATAGAAAATAATCTGCCGCAGTCAAATCTGGAGATCTTGGTGGCCATAAGCCTCGACCGATAACACAATTACCAAAGAATTCCTCAACGAAATCAGAAGTTGAACCTGCGTAGTGCGATGTCGCACCGTCATGTTGTAGCCAGC
>JAAAKQ030094491.1:0-14599 GCA_010016005.3 Zanna intricata
CGAAATTCGAGTGCTGCCACCGACGAGTACTGCTATCTTCATGTTGAGGTCGGAAACTTTTCAGACCACCCTCGTATACACTTTATTTGTGGAAATTGTATAATCATACATTTAAAATAGAATTCAAAGTTTAAATTTATATATGAGAAAATACCATGGTTCTAACTTCTATTAATAGTTTCTAACAATGTTCTGAACTGTACTGAAAATAGCTAGCATGAAGGACATTTTTTTTATTAAATGGTTGGCATCAAAGTGTTAATAACTTTATCGGCATACAAATATAAGAAGTCAACTGATCATTATACTTACTGGACGTCTGCAGCTGGCACAAGTTACAGAACGACAGTCTGGACACACTAATCTCTTCTGTCGAGGATTAGCAATGAAGCCTGATGAACACTAGAAAGTATAAAGAAACATTTATAAATTAATAATATTATTTATTTCTAAAATAAAAGTTTAATTTCTATTTTAATCATGTGTAAAATAATATATAATAGAATTATTTCTATAATGAGTAATAAAGGTATTCTGAGAATTCAGTCATTAACTTAAGTGGTTAATTCAATATTATTCAAAATGAGTAGTCATAACATATTTGCAGACTGTTATGAGCATTTAAAATGGACTCTAGAATTTTAATTCTATCAACATTTGTAAAACTATTCCTAAGAATATTTGAATCCAGGATTGTGATTTAATTAACTTATGCTGGTGGTAATTATTTTTTTATCTTCATCATTATTATTAAGTTTTTTGTTTGTATTGTTGACATTATCTGATTCAAAATTATAGCTAATGTTGAACAATAATGTTAAAAAATTAATTTCATATTAATTATGATACATTACCTTAGCGCACCATTTAAAGTTAGGATCTTGCATCAATGTACGATCCCTTAATTTCCTTTGGAATAATTCATGAATATTTGGTTGAAGAAACCCTTTCAACTGAATATCAAGGTTGCTGAAATAATTAAGAGCTCGATCAGCATCAAGAGTTGTTAGATCAGGTTGTTTACAGAATGGACAAACACAATCATTAATGCTCCGTTCAGTTATCTGAAGCGTGAAATAATGGAGTGCACAGTCATGACAACAAAAATGTTCACACTCCAACATCGAGACCATCTGAAAAATAATTATTTTCAGGTTTATAAAATTAATATTCATAATTTCAACTGATTACAGAGAGTATTTAAGAACTATTTGAAAAAAAAACAATTGATTATTCATCTGGCAAATAATAAACTTAAACATTTAGTTAATTTTTAAACAATTATGTTTTCTTTACTCACTTGTTTCATAGGACATTTTTCTGCACAGAGTTGACATTCCTGTTGTAAAAGAGCTAATGCAGCCGGTAAATTACTGCATTCCTTTGCTGTGGTAATACTTAATTCCTTATCAAATTCTAGTTCAATCAGCTGTACTGCTAGTTCTGCCTGATCATATGTCTCAACTAATCCTTCAGCTAAATATCTTCGAGCTTGTCTCTGACAATAAAAATATGTATAAAATAAACAACTACATAAAGTAACAAAATATGTTTATAAAAATAATAAATTTGTCAAAAAGAATCAACAAAATGAAAGTGAAAAATTTAAAAGAAACCAATTTTTTCTAATTATAGAAATCTAATAAATCATTTTTAAAGTCATAGTTATAAACTTTGTCTTCATTTATGAGGTGATGAAGTTCAAATTTAATACCAACAATTATTATTTTTTTTAAATACAAGCAAAAATTGCAAAGAAAAACCTTTCTTGTTACCCCTGATATACTCCAGCTCATTTAGATGCTGCTCCCAACTATATAATTTTTCATACTTTTTAGTTGCTTATATCAATACTTAAAAACAAAATTATTCAAAAAATCATTCAGTTATTAAAGGGCCATGTAACTAATTCCAAAACTGACATTCTTATGTTATAAGTCGAATTGATTTTGTAATTCTGTCAGTAAAGCAAAAAATTGAGATACTGACATACATTAATCAACTAAATAAAAAACTAAAACATGTCAGTAAGGAATATAGAAAGCCCATTCAAGATGGCCAACTACCCTGATCTACTGTGACTGTTCTTGCTATCAACCATCCCTTCTCCTTATGCTTAAACCCTGTCTTCAGTGATGAAAATTCTTTCATTTTATAAGTTCTGGAGATGGTCTGACAATAGTTCTATAAGCTGAAGATGCCAGACCTAAAGTGCCAATACATTCGTAGTATCTAATAGCGGAAGCTAACTATGGAGCAACTGGAAGACTGTTTCCTGATTGGTAGCTGCACAATAACATAATAGCTAGTGTGCATATTGATTAAAGCTGGGACTACTAGTAAAATGTTTTTTATTAGATTTCATGGATTTTACATGAAATAAAAATCTTACTTATTACAACAATTAAGTTTAATCCTAACTGTACACATGAAATAAAACTATTTTTACTGGAATCTTTAAAAGTACAAGTAAGATTAACAATACAATTTACATAAATGGATTTTTTATATTGTCTTACTATGCATAGCACTTATCAAACACCAATAAAATAAAAAATCCATAGCAAATTCATAGCATTTATCAATTTATCATAGAATTATTCAAAAATAATATTGAGATAAATAAACCAAATCTTAAATTAAGCCAAAATTATAGAATTTAGCAAAAAATAATAAATCGTAATTACTGAAAAATCAGGGGCATTTATAATACTATTTTCACCTGATACAATCTAAAGGAATTATAAAATCGATTTTTACAATATTTTGTAACTGTGAAACTTAATGAATATAAAATGACAAAATATTCTCTTTTAATATAAAATAGATTTATTTCTCTGCCAGAACAAAAGTATTATTCACTACTCATTAAACTGGTTTAGCTTAACAATAAATAAATATAAGCAATTAATAATTGTTTTAGTGTACTTTATTGTTTTGCATCATAATTTATGCACTTATACAATCATTGAATTTATTTTTCCGAATGAGAAAATATTGCAGATAAATTAAAATTAAGATAAATTAAAATTATGATATAGATTTTTTTTAATTTAAAAAAAATAATTGAAAATATGACTAAATGGTTAACTGATTCATGTTATTTCATAGGTATCCAGACATTTGATACAGCTTTGTTAATTTGGGGCTCATAGGTAACTGAACCCCTAATCACGAGTAGTATACATGCAGCTTGTTAAATTTTTGGATCTCAAGGGAAGATGTATTATTAATTAAAGCCAATATCATAAGGTTCCATATTGTGCACATGTACTGATATGTTAATTTTTGTGTGCCACATGTAAAATGTACAATTAAAGTTAATATCAGTGTGTCTGTCCTCTATCTGTAACGTGATTGGTATAAGTTATTTTGTTGTGTATTTGTATTCTTTAAGTCTGTAAGTGAATATGAGTCCAATCCATCTAATGTCTTATTTAGTTCATTCATGATCAGTAGGTATTTAAAAATATAAACTTTTTCAACAAGTTGAATCAACCTTTGGTTGAACCATCTTCAGTGATTTGTGCAGCTGTTCCCACATTGGTATTAGCTGACGTTATTTGGTTGTTTTTCTAATTATTTCATTTTTTCAAGTCAAAAACTATATGTACTATAAATTTTACCCATTAATTTAACTTCAATTCAGTCATTTAAGTATGACTGAAATTAGGGTGAAGTATTTTGTAAGGTATAACTCAAAAATATAATATCTCTGAAAAATTGTTTAAGAACTTTTTCTTTATTTTTTGTTGTAGAACATGTCCTGAAATTCTTTCCCTGTATTTGTGAAGTATGAAGACCAGAAATGGAATAAATAAAATTATATGTATCAACAGATACATATAATCACATACACAGATGCATTAACCTTCATAAAGTACTCAAGAGAAGTTTTATATCACCCAAAACCAATGTTTTTTCATTCTTATATTCAGTGGTCATGGTTAAAAGTTAAATATATTAGACAGCCATTTTTGTTTCATAAATGTAAGTGAGACACATATTCCTGTATCAGCAACTGAAATTATATTAATAATTAATAAATCCTGGATGCTAAATTCCTTTATTCGTTTTATTTTAAACTTTTATAACTAAAAGGGAAAGTATATAGGTAATATTTGTATCACGTATATTAAATAAACACATTCTTATCTTGAACTGAACACAGTCTAAAAGTGTTAATATTTATTGGAATATCTACGTATACCAATATAAAATATCTACATTTAATTTGTAGATTAAATGTAGATTCATTGTACTACATATCACTACTCACCTCATGATCAACCTCTTGTACTGATTTTTTACTTCGTAATTCATTATATTCATCTGGATCTGTAATCTTATCTTCATTTTCTTCATTGTTATTCATATAATCTAATGGTTCTGCTTTTTCCTCTTCTTCTTCTTCCTCCTCATCCTCCTCAACTTCTTCCTCCACTTCAACCATCTCCTCCTCTTCCTCTTCTACCTCTTCACTTTCTTCCTCTTCCTCATCATCATTCTCCTCCTCTTCTTCAGATTCTTCAATTTGTCTGTCAGGTACTGCAGATATCGTATGCCTACTATTATGATTATTTTTTCCACTACCTTCTTCATCAGTATTCTCAACATAATTATCCACTATAATCTTATCCAATGCTTTCTTGTTACCTGACTGAGTCTTAATATCCTCATTAAGAACACTTACATCACCACTTTCCACTTCTTCTTCGGCCTCAAAAAATTCACTATCAGCATTAATTTCAGATTCTGATGAAATACTAAGTCTTTTATACTGTTCTTTTTTATTCTGTAAAATTACACTTTCATCACTTGAAGGCAATGAAACATCCATTAACATTTTTGATTTATCTGGCAGATTATTATTCCCAACAATATTTTCAAATAAACTGAACACAATTCTATCAAGCACCTGATCATTTGAAAGACTAGCTTTAAGAAGTTCCAATATTTCTGTACGACTTTCTGCTATTGATAAACTACGAGAAGATTTTTCTGAATTACTGCTATCACTTCTTACAGAACTCTCTGTTTGACTACCTAAAAATGAAATGGATTCAACTGAGTTTGGGTTACTTATACTTTCATTAATTAGAACTTGGAATTCTGAATCTTCTTTTTTATGCTCATTATTTTCATTTCCATTCTGAAAATTTTCTCTTTCAGCTACATTATTTATTTGTTTGTCATCATTTATTTCCTTCCCAACCACTATATTCACAACATTAACAGGCAAAATTTTACTTTTCTCATTTTCATTTTCTACAGATTCATCTCCTGTTTTAGAGTCATCTTCTAAAGAATTTATCGTCTTAACAAATATTTCCTCAAAATATGTGCCTTTATCTGTAATTAAAGTCGGTTTAATATCAGGAGATGTACTAGCAGCTGAATCTACATTTTCAACATCAAAAAACTCATCATTACTGTTACTATGTTCAAGATGTTCTTCTGACTTAATCTGAACATTTTTAGTTTGGTCTACAAGTAAGTCACTGAATACAGATGATCTTTCAGTTGAACCCTTCATATGATGACTAAAATTATCAGAGTTGTTAATATTTTGTATTGTAACAGAAGAATTATTTCCACTGTTTGGAAAAGCATGTTCATCAAAAGTGATCTCATCTTGTTTAAAACTAATATCCTTAAGACTTTCTGAAGATGACGATTTAATATTTTCTTTGGAAATTTTATTAACCATGTTTTTGTCAACAGTAATTAATAATTTAGAGGATGTTATAATACCTGGATTATCATGCAAATTTAATGTAGATGATACCTTACCACTGTTTTGAATAGAATTACTTTTTTTCTCTACATCAGAAAAACATAAGCTTTCACAGGAAGTACTACTTAATTGCGGGGAATGTGGTTTTATTGCAGTCAAATTTGAATTACTTTTAGTATTCATATTTTCAAATGATTTTTCATATTTTTCCACTGAATCATCTTTATCACTTAAACATATGCTCTCACTTGAACTAATTAAGTCTTTTAAATTTTTTGGACTCAACCTAGAATCAGGAATACCATTATCTATTATGTCGGTACTTACAGAAGGTTTATTTACAGTTATTGTAGGCACCTCTAAGTCAATGCTTTTGCTCACTAAAAGTAAATTTTCATGACTGAACTGATTCAAATTTTTTGCATCTTTTACAACATATCTACTTTTTTCACTCTTCCCATCACTTTTCTTAGTATTAGAATTAATTACACTATTTTCAACTACACTGCCTAAAAAATTATCAACTGAATTGAAATCTATATCCTTATTTTCTAAATATTTAGTAACTTGATGTATATTTCCATCTAAAATTAATCTTTCTATAATATTTTTATCTACAGAATTACTTTTTTTATCATCATAAAGTTGTGATTTAACTACAGACATTTTATTTTGAAAACTACTAAAAGGCTTAATATGATGTTCATCATCAGATTTAGAATTTTGTAAATTTGTTTCAGAGTACCATTTTCTTTGCTGTTTCACTAAATCTATTAACTCTGCATTTGTAGGTCTGTATGAAGAGCTTTGTAAAAGCATACTACCAATAAAACTATCACCACTTTTGGAACCCTTTTTTAGTTTTTGTTCAACTACACTCAATTCAATATTTTTAGAATTGTTTTTTTGCACTTCACCATCACGAATATCTAACCACGATTTTGAATCTGATTGTCTATTATCCTCATTATAATTAACCACATCACTCACCTCATCTGCAGTGTTAAAGTCTTCATGAGCATCAACAAACTCCGAGTCATCTGTAAGGAAAATTAATGTTTTTTGAACAATATTTTTACAGAGATGATACCTGTTCAAAGTATAATAAATGCTGATAAAGATAGAATTCAGATAGAGTGTAAGTAAGTCAGAGGATGACAAAGAGAAACTAAAGGAGGTGGTAAAAGAAAGTATAGGAGAAGAATGTGAAGTAAATGTCATAGTAATGAAGGAGATGATAATAAAGATTTGGGTTGTTGATGAAAATTGTAATCAAAGTGAAGATTTGTTATTGAAGAATTTAAAAAGATAAAATTATTTTTAGAAGAACCTAAAATTAAACTTGTATATGTTAAGAACAGGGAAAATAAATGTAAAAATAGAATGAATTTTGATACCAGTATAAAGCTTGATGGTAAAAGATTTTCAAGACTTATAAATGGAACCAAAATTTATAAAGTTAGGATGGAGATGGGATAAATTCATCAAAGATCATATAGATGTATCAATTGTTTGAGATTTTATCATAAAGTGAATATATATAATAAATACCATATTCTTATATGTGTGGAAAATGTTTAGGATTTGGACATGAGGCATTAGAATGTAATAAGAACATGGAAGAATATATAAAGAGTAAAAGAGCTAAAAATAGTTTGAAACCAAAATTAGAATATAGTCATACTGTAAGGAATAAGAACTATCCAGTTATTTAAGGAAAGTAGATGAAATTAAAAAGTACATACAGTAACATTAGCAATTAAAGTCAGTGATAAAGACAAGATTATTTATTTAAATGTGCAAGGATTATTAAATAATTTAGAAAATGAAGAATTATTAGTAAAAGAATCTCAACCAGTGATAATATTATTAAGCGAAATACGTCTAACAGTTGATGTAAATGATAAAGAAATAAATATTGAAGGTTATAAAAATTATCACGCTGGTTCATTGTCGTCTTGTACTGATGGAGTAGCTATGTACATTAGGAACAGCATGAGTTATAAAGTTAACAATATATGGACTAATGACCTAGTTCAGTAATTGAATGTTCTGTGATATAAAGAGTATGAATGTGAAAAAAGAATTGTGTAAGAGTGAAATAATGAATATACCTTGGATCACTGGTGTAGTGATCCAATTACCTAATGTTAGTGGCATGATATTTTTTCATGAACTAAGTAACTGGTATGACTAAGGTATCCTTATAAAAAGGAATAATAAGTGCAAAGAAATAAGACCAATCTTTTATTTATTTCATTGTAGAAATAAGACTACAAATAGTATGTATGTAATTGAAAAAATTATTGAAATTTGTGTGAAGAAACAATTTGATATATGTATCTAAAATAGCAACGTACTTACTGACAAACAATCAGGTTATAGGGAAAATCTTTCATGTGAGACTGCACTGACTTTTGTTTTGAATCAATGGAAGCGCTCTTTGGATAAGAAAAAAGTCATCATCATAGCTGTATTTTTGGACTTTAAAACAGATTTGGAGACAGCTTCTTTTTTTAACCTCTGGGACCACCGTTTAGGTATTGCTTCAGAGGATGAGATGAATGACAATTTTGTAGCGTTTGAAAAATACCATAACTGACAGGACTCAAACCCGGGACCTCTGGATGAAAGGCCAAGACGCTAACACTCGTGCCATGGAGACCGGTTTTGGAGACACCTGAATAGTAATTATTTTTAAAGAAATTAAAATTTTATGCAGCAGAAGGTTACCTCCAAGATGCACCATATTGTTGATTTGAATCATATTTAAATAATTATAGAAGGGGAAAGATAATGTGATCTTTAGTGAGAAAGCTGTTAATTTACGGGTACCACAAGGAACTGTATTAGGAGTTTTGCTATTTATAATATATATACATAAATGACAATAAGATAAGAATTTCACAAAGTAGTGTAAAATTGTTTGCTGACAATACTTTGGTGTGTATACGAAAGATGAAGACATAGGTAGTGCTGTAGAGAAAATTCAAATAAATTTAAATAAAATTACCAAATGGGTGAATCTAAATAAACTAGTTAAATGGAAATAAAACAGAATTTATGGTATCAAATAACAAAAATCAAAAACAAGTTTCAGTAATTTAAGAAACATGTTGATCAAATATGTAAAAAGAATGTCAAAATATTTTTTGTAAGGTAGAATTAGAAATAGATTAGATTATGTAACAATCATTAATCTATTAGCTGTTAATTTATATAAAAGTATGGTGGCAGATTATGTAGATTTTTGTGTTTGGATCTATATGGATATTGTTCTGATCTAATATGGGGAAAATTTACAGAATACAAAAGTTACAAAATAGAGTAATGTGAATAATTTTGAAAGTTAATCTGGTTAGAAGTGTTAATCTAATGTTGAGGACATTACATTGAATGAATATTAAAAAAATCATTAAATATAAATGACATCAAAGAAATATCAAAAGATGTCATTCTTATGCTTAACATTAATTTTTAGAGTATGAAATGGAGAGGTTCCTATTTACTTATCAAAATATATCACATTTGTTGAAAATGTTAGCAGTTATTCTTTACGGAATAAAGAATTGAAAGAATGAAAAAAGTAGCAACATAAAGATCATTATATTACAATGGATTTAAATTATTTAATGGTACATCAAGAGAAGTAAAGGATGAAGTTATTATAGTAAAATTTAAAAGAGAATGTAGTAATTATGTGACAATGAAAAATGAATAATCATGCAATGAGCAAACTGGGATTTTAATTATTTTTTGTTAATGTGATGAATTATTAGAGTTAAGAGTTTATCAGATAGTGATGTATCTATGATAATATGTTTATCACCATTGATATGATTATCTATAGTGATGCATTATGGTAAAGAATTATTAAGTTTTAAGATTAATGTTGAAAGTTTGTCTGTGACATAAATATTATGTAAAATAACCAAAATGGTTAAATAAAGCTCTCAGTAAATCAAGTAAAAAATTTGTTTCTTTAATGAGTAATATACTGTACAAAATATAAATTCTAAGATATAAATATAAATATATAATATAAGATTCTACAAAGTGAATTATAAAATTATTACTGTAAAAAAATGAAATATTGGAAAGCAAAAATATAACTTAGAAAAAATCTAGTTACAGAAAAACTGAGAAAATAATCATCCTTTAGCAAAAAGTCTGACAGAAGTTTAACAAATGGAAAAAAGAAATTGATTTAGTGGTAATAAAATTAAATATTTCAACCCATAAAAAAAAAGAACTAATATGCAATTAATTTAATTATGATCCAAATTTTTATTATTATATCATTTCTCAAATGCAGATTCTTTCTCACACAATCTCTTAAATATCCGTGTTATTAACTAAAACTGAAATTTTCACTACCTTTAAGGCATCAGAAATATAGACAAGGTAATTATGAAATTAATCCACTCTATAACCATTACAAATAACAGAATAGATACTTAATTATAAAATAAATATCTGCATAGAGTGGCAATTTTTTTTGTAAAAATGGATAAGCAGCAGTTCTCAGACCATGATATGTGCACCATTTGTGGTAAGCAAACAGATACATCAATATAAAAACAAAATTATAATACAAAGTTATTAGTACAACAAATATTTGTTATTATTAACAATTAAATGGATCAGTGGTTCTCAAATATTTTTTGGTACATTATAACACAAAAATACTTTATTGTGCACTTCTTTTTCCCTTAACTGAGGAAATTATTTGTGCATAGAAACATTAAGAGTATCAGTTATTCAGCTATCAAGAACGAACACATGCAACGCTGACGGGATCCTAATGCCTCAGCACAGATTTAGGGACTTGTCTGTCCTGTGCATGCACTGCATTGCATATATACAAGCAAGTTACTTAATGCCACTATAAAAAGATTGCTGTACCTTCCTCCAGCAGTTAAGCAACTTATTCGTGGTTCTCCTACAGGTAGATGGATACAGTTGATTCTGGTGTGTTACATACTCTATAATAAAATGATTTGAAAAATATTGTTTCTAATGTTACTTTTCCATTTGATAAAATTCAAGTATTAATGTTGGCATATTAGCTTGAAACGATTTTTTTTCTTATGTACTTTGCTTGAATAATTTGGTTTACTTTAGTTGATGTAAAATATATATAAACATGGTTAAGGGCTTAATAGAGAAAAAAAAAACACACTACTTCAAAATCATAATTTGTGGTGAATAATTTCTTTTTCATTCAAAATATGAAAAGTTATAAGGAAATGTAATTGTAAGTACATTAACAATGGTTTTTCTGGAGTCAATACAACAATGGATGTTAACAATGAGTGATGACCATAATGCGTTATATATTTTGAAATTCTTTTAAACCAAAGCATGAAACCCTATCAAAATAGCTAATGAAACTATTAAAATAGCATCTCACAACTAGTTCCTACTAATTTTAATGAGCGTAATACAAGTGAAACTCTTTAATAATATTGTAATAATATAGAATTTTGTAATAAAATTTTGGAATAAAATAGAAGGCTGTATTTTGCAATTGTACACCCCAAGTGGTGATTGCGCTACCTGAGGGATGCCAATTACATGCAACTCAAATATTGCATAGAATTGCAATATTCGCCCATGGTGCATACAATATTTTATGAGTTGAAAGGTGAAAATTTAGCATTTTGCGCTCTAAGGATTAGGGTGTAAAGAGGCTATTTCTATATGAAAGGACAAAAAAAGCCGATTTTTTTCTGCTGAATCATAAAAATAGATTATAGCAAAATGTAATCATGTCAAACATATTTCAATTAGTTGCATCATCTAAATAAATATAGTGTACCTTGAAATATATTTACTGTTTTAACATCGTATTTGTAAGGTAGATTTTTTGTAGTTAATTTTTCAGATTTTTCTGTTGTTGGTAAATTAAATAATTTATTTATAATTTTTTTAAACATCAGCATTGTAAAATTTGCTCCCCCTTAAAATGTGTCGCACTAGGCGGCTTGCCTACCTTTAAAGCCAGCCCTGCTTATATGTTGGGTGAATTATCAGCTAGATAAGGATGTCACTGTACAGATAGAAGAAAATATTTTCATTAAGAAGACTATTTTCATTATAGGCATGGTTCAAAGTACAATTAAGAGGCCTATTTTTTTTGTGATGAGCTATCAATACAAACTATCACTGATAAAATAATTAAAAAGGTAGATGACTTCTTTCAGAAAATGGACTAGATCGTGGATAAAATGGACTAAAATAAAAAAGAAAATGGACTAAATACTAGATCGTGGATGCTGGTGTTCTTTGGTGGTTGGGTTTCAATTAACCACTCTTCTCAGGAGTGGTCGACCTGAGACTGTACAAGACTACACTTCATTCACATCATCCTCATTCATTTTCTAAAGTAATACCTTATGGTAGTTCCAGAGGCTAAACAGCTAAGAAAAGAAAAAAAAAGAAGAAAATGGACTGGAATGGAAGTAGTGTGTTGGCTTTTGTTTGAATGGTGAACTAATGGTAAAGCTATGGCAGGAAAATATGGAGGTGTTGTCACCAGAGCAAAATTGATAAATTTGGAGAAAATAATAAAAATTGGTTACAGGAAATTGTCTCCCACTCATTGCAGCATCAACGGAGAAGCTTTAACAATAAAATGGATGCCTGAATGATTTAAACATGTTCTCTAAGGTGGTGAATTTTATTATATCTTGAGCTTTAAATGCTCATTTATTTTTGAAACTGCATTCTGAAATAGATAGAGACAACATTACTGCTAAACAAAGAGATGAGATGGCTTTCTAAAGAAAAAATGCTAAGCAAGTTATTTGAATTATATTCAGAGGCTCCTAACGGTAATTGGATTCCTAATGGATTTTGAACAGCGTGTTTGATTGACAGACACGCTGAAGATCACAACACTTGCCTAATTGTCAGATATTTTCAATTGTCTCAATGGATTAAATTTAAGTTTATAAGGTGAAGCAACAAATTGATTTTCAGTAGACGACAAAATAAAGGCATTTATCAAAAAAAGTCAAGAAATTAATAATAGTGTTTCAAATGAAACCTATTGTATTTTCTAAATTTGAAGAATTTTGTGACAGTACACAAAACTGAAATTAAAAATTTATTTCAATGTTATAAAATGCCATTGCTTAATGTTTGCTGTAACTTCTGATGAATATTTAAAAAAAAAAAAAAGATTATTCTGAATTAAATGGATATGAAACCATTTAATATGGATATCATTGCTGAAACTCTAATAATGAAATAGAACCTTTGATAGAACTGTCTTGTGATAGAGGTTTGGAAATACAATTTACTAGATTAGAACAATTGAATTTTGGTTAAAGGTTAAACATGAATAACCATTGCTGTCCAGAATAGCATGGTTATTTTTATACCATTCTCCTCACTATCTTTAAGAAATTGGATTTTTTGCTACAATAAAAAACAAACTTTATAATAAACTGAACCTTGGTAGAAATTTGTGCTTAATATTAAGTTCAACTGAACCAGATATCTCTTAACTTGTTTCCAGTGTGCAATAACAACATTCTCACTCAATTTAAGAACACTGTAATCAATAATGTAAGTAAGTAAATGTTTTTTTAGAAAAAATAACAAAGGTCAAAAAAAAAAAAATTCAAACTGAGATAGAAGCAGGTGAATTAGAATGTATTTTTTATGCTGAATCTTAAAATAAAATCAGTTTTTCTTTGCCATTCTCAGATTTTTGGTTATGACTGTTTAAAATATTGACAAACTTCTTAAATAATAAAATACAAAAATAATGATAATTACAATTAAAATTCCTACCTTCATTTTGCAGGCATTTATGTTTTTCTTAATTTCTTTTTTTTTATTTTCCTTTTGTGTTCAATGAACTCTTCTTTTTTTATCATAGTCATTCATCATAGATTCAGCCTTGATAAGCTGCTTCATATGTCTTGATAATGTTGCTCCATCGGCAATATATTTTGGTGGATCTGGTAGCCTATATTTTTGTGGTTCACTAAGAGTTCATTTATAAGTTGATCATGGCTTTCTGGTTTTTCTTTCCAAACAGAAAACAAGTAACGACACCTTTGAATGCTTCCATGCTGCTAGTTCTTTAGGATTCAGTTTGCTGTCAAATATATTTTCATGAACTTATTTTTTAATTTGTGGCTAATGAATATAACCTGTTTAAAGTTGACTTCACTTAATTGTGA
Source organism: Zanna intricata (assembly GCA_010016005.3). NCBI lineage: Eukaryota > Metazoa > Arthropoda > Insecta > Hemiptera > Fulgoridae > Zanna > Zanna intricata. Next base: position 13,936 of record JAAAKQ030094491.1, read on the forward strand.
AAAAACCTCAGCTAAGAATTTAAAGGCGTCTCCATCTTTATTTAATGGCTTTTACAAAATTCTTCATTAAGTAATACGATCTGTTTTGACAAGGGAAATACTGACAACATTATCCTTTGCTGGGGTAAACTGATTTCTTTTTGGCCAGTGTTTAACTGCGCAATGCTTACCTGTGTATACCTGTAGACTATCCCACAAACATGAATATCCATTTGTTAAAGGTCTGTTAAAGGATTATTTAACTGCCTCGGACCAACTATTCCACAAACACAAGAAACATATATATTTTGTAAAGCCACTCTGGAGGTTGAGAAGAAGTTCAATTGCTTTCAGGTCAGTGATATAAATAACATATTTAACATCAGTTCAGACATTAGCCTCCTTCTTTATCTGTTTAGCCTCCGGAACTACTGTAAGGTATCACTTCATTTCCTTAAAGGTATTTAAGGTATTACTTCAGAGAATATATGAGGATGATGTGTATGAATATAGAAGAAGAATGGGAGAATGTTAAAAAAGAAATCCTTAAATCAGCAGAAGCAAACTTAGGAGGAACAAACAGAACTGGTAGAAAACCTTGGATATCAGAGGATATATTTCAGCTAATGGATGAACGTAGAAAGTATAAGAATGCTAGTGATGAAGAAGGTAAACGGAACTATCG